>PVJD01001699.1:0-246807 GCA_004026545.1 Mormoops blainvillei | reverse complement strand
TGGTGAATTTTTGTGTAGCCATTTTAATATTGAAGATGGAAGAAAATATGTGATATTTTTGGCATATTATGCTTTATTATTTAAAGTTAAAAACACAACTGAAATGCAAAAAAAAAAAAAAAAAAAGATTTGTGCAGTGTATGGAGAAGGTGCTGTGTCTGATCAAACGTGTCAAAAGTGGTTTACCAAGGAGCATGCTGGAGATTTCTTACTGGACATTGCTCCAAGGTCAGGTAGATAAGTTGAAGTTGTGGTGATCAAATCGAGATATTAATTGAGAGCAATCAATGTTCTATGACACGAGAGATAGCTGACATACTCAAAATATCCAAATCAGTAAAGTTATTGGTGAAAATGAAAAATGTGTGTTTTATGAAAAACAACAAAATGAACTGTTTGGCCAACTCTCTCTCTATATATATCATATGATATATATCTATATATATGATATATATCATATAAATGCATACAAAAACATATATAAATATATATGAGATATATATAAAAATATATGAAATATATATAAGTGAAAAGTAACTGCTTATACACTTTAACCAAGATAAACAAAAAGCCAATAGAATATGTAGAGATGTTCACCATCATTTGTCACTGGTAACATGCAAATCGAAACTATGCCTACCATAAAGTGATCATAAAACAAAACAAAACAAATACCTAACAATAACAAGTATTAGCCATGATTTGGAGCTACTCAAACTCTTATACATTTCTTTTTTTTAATGGATAAATTTGACTACACATTGTGTAAGTTTGAGGTATACGGAATATTTCTTGACATATTTTTATATTATAATATGATTGCCAAGGTAACAATATTTATTACATAATTGCAGCATAGTATTATTGTCTACAATCATGATTTATACATCTCTCTGACTTATTCTCATTTCTTATACATTTCTGATGAGAATTAAAAACAGGATAGCTACTTTGGAGAACAGTGATGGAGGTTCTTATAAAGTTAAACATATTTCCAACCAGTGATCTCAAAGCCCTTTAAAAAAAAATAAAAAAGGAAAACCTATGGTACATATGATCACAAAAATATTTGTACTTTATTGTATTTAGAAGTTTCATTCACAATAGTCAAAAATTGGAATCAACCAAATGTTCCATCAACTTTTGACCAGATAATTGCATTTAATAGATTAAAAACAAACTATTCATACATGTACTAACAACTTGAAATAAGTTGAGATATTAAACATATGAAATTACATATTGTATGATTCCATTTCTATGATTTTTTAAAATGATAAAATTATAGTGAATGAAAGCAGGACTGTGATTGTCACTAGCTTACTATGTGGAGAGAAAATTGACTATAAACAAGCATGAAGAAATGTCATGAATATGTTTCACATCATGACTGCCAGTGTGTTTATACAACAGTATACATTTGATGAAACTCATTAAATTATAAATTTGCAATTGGCAAGTTTTACTGGATATAAAATTATGCCTATATATTAATGACTAAAACAAATAAGGTGAAAATTATTATTGCTCATGGTTGAAAACAGAGTCATTAAAGGCTGAATAAGTTTAACTTCCTACAGACTAGAATTTTCTGGAAGTTCCAAGTCCTGGAGACAAGGAACAAACTCAAGAGTAGTATCTCTTTTATGAATCAGAGAATGACTCTTAACTATTTTAATATATAAAGTTTCCACATACAAGGAAAGTCGGACAAACACAAGCTATGCTTAAGGGAAGTATAAAGAAACATTTAAAAATTGATTTTCTGATTTGATGTATAAATAAATGGTGCTCACACAATGATAGACAGAGGAAAATTGTTAACCTTAGAAATTATTGTTGTGAAGCTGTTTCAATAAGAAAGAAAAACTTCTAAGGTGTCAGAGGATGTGACCACAGCTTGAGCTTTGTCCTATAATTTTTAAAATCATGTATCCTAACCTACTTTAGTGAATAATTCCTGCATATTTCAATTGCACTTCTGGTAAAATGCTAGACTAGATATTATAAAAGAACCCCTGTTACAACACAATTGCAATATGATTATTCTACAACACACTTGTTATTTTTGTGACATAGCAAAGCAAAGAACATCTTGAGAAAAAGAAGAAGGCAGATAAGAAGAAGGGAGAGACAGTGAATGAATACAGAAGGAAGAAAAAGAGCAAAAAGAAAAAAAGAGAGGAGGGGAGCTATAAACAAACATTCGATTTGGGACTTTACCCAGATACAAATGCTGAAAACCAAAGCTAGAGCATTAGAGTATTACAGGTGGCTTGGAATTTTTCAATCATTCAAAACTGGAAATCTAAAGCAATATCACATACTCGGGGACAGAAGCAAAAACATAAAAAAGGACAGGGGTGTTTAATCCTCCCTCACACTTACTGAGCTCACTCATTTTGCCGGCTCAGAAATTGGACAGCTTTGGTGAATGGCAGTGGATTATCAAAACAGGTGGTGACTCCAATTACAGCTGCTGTTCCAGATTTTGTTGCTGTTACGGAGCAAATCAACATAGCCTGAGCACATGGTACACAACTAATGAGCTGGCATGCTTTCTCCTCTGTGTCATTTAGCATAGACCACCAGAAGCAGTTTGGGTGGAAGGCAGAAACATGTCATTGTCATGCTCAGGGACATGCCAATTCTTCCTCGGTCACCTTCCAGCCTGGAGTGAATCTGATTGTTTTATTATCTCACAGGATATCCGGGCTTCATGGATGACTTCATGCCAAATGAGCTTACAGAAGAGGAAGTAGCAAAATGCCTTCATATACCACACAGGTGACAGTATGAACTAGGCCTCACCAAATTCAAAGACTTCTATCTCGGTAGAGCTTCTATGGATCCAGTCAATGGTCTAAGTCATATTAAGATATTCCCACATGATGAAAATTATAATGGTTTTAGAACTCAGTAAACCTACTTAAAATCATTGAATGTACACTCCAAATGGAGGAAATTTATGATATATTAATCAGACTACAATAAAGTTAAATAAAAAAAGTATTCCTCCAGAGCAAAAGATGAACACTGTGACCCTTCACTTAGAAGGAATCACTCTACCTACTGGGCCTCTGTGAATTTTCAGGCAACGTATATAATGTCATTTTACTATGCTGTGTTGAACATTTTGCAAGGCTGTCAGTCCATAAGGCTATCAGTTTGGGGGTAGGGTTCCAAATAAGATACAGCCCTGAAGAGTATCCAAATCACAGTACATGAAGTTCTACCATTTGGGTCTATGACCTCGAAGCTACAAGTGTCTGTATCAGACAGTGATGCAATATGGAGCCTATGCTAATGCCAATAGGAGAGTTACAGCCCAAAGTCTTATGATATTCTTCTGGGGACAACTGTCCTTTTGGAAAACAGTCCAGAGGTGCTAATGTGCAATCTTTTAGATACTGAGCACCTGAATGCAGAACTCACAAAGGCCATGCTGAATGAGTTGTCATCCCTGAGCGGCGTAGCTACTCAGCCATCTAGCTGCACAGTTGGATTTACACAAGAGCACTTCCTGATAGAAGAGTAATTATGTAGTGTGAGTGAACTTGAATAGATCTTGGGGACACAAGAAAGTTTCATGACAAAACTCAGATTCTCCTAGCACTCTCCTTTGCTGCATTGTCACTACTTCCTATATGCAAATGTGTATTGCTAAGAATGTTTGGGCAGTACTCCATAGTAACAGCTCCGGTGACTCATTATAACAAAAGGGAACACCAGAAAATAAGATGGTAGAAATAAGACCAAGTATATCACTAACTAAAATAAAGGTACACAGTCTAAATTTACCATTTTAGAAACACAGATTTTCATATTGGATATGTTAAATGCTTTTCAAAAATTACAAATGACAAATAAAAAATTCAGGGAAAGATTAAAAGAAAAGAAAGTAGAAATAATATTTTAAAAATCAGGTTATGTCTACCACCAAACTAATAATAATAATAATAATAATATCAACAAGCTATGTTAATATCAGGCAAAACATAATGTAATTTTAATGTTTATTAAGGATGAGGAAACCCAGTATATAGGTATAAAAGTCTCAGTTTTCATAACATTTTAAACACTCTAAATGATATATCTAATAATATAACAGAAATAAGTAAAATAATAATTTATGAAAATGCCAGGGGGGATGATAATTCCCTAACAGGTTTCATTTTGGGATCTACCTCTCTCACTTACAGTAAATAATATAAATGATGTAAACTCCATAAAGTCAGAGGTTTTTGTCTTTTCTTAACTACCCTATCCTCACTTGTCTTAGCCTGTTTGAGATGTTATATCAAAATGCTATGGACTGGGAAATTTATAAATGAAAAAAAAAGTTATTTCTCATTGTTCTGGAGACTGAAAGTCTGATATTATCAGGTGACAGTACGATAAGTGAAGGGCTAGGGAGCTCTGTGGGGTCTTTTTTATCACAGCATTAATTTCATTCCTGAGGAGTCCACCCTCATGATCTAAACACCTCCAAAACGCCCTACCTCCTATACCATCATCTTTAGGGGCTAGGATTTTAACATACGGCTTTTGGGGAGGCACATCCTCATTTTAACATATGAATTTTGAGGAGACATCACTTAATACCAAGAAGGTGCTCAATAAATAACCTGCTGAATTAGGAAATTATTATTGGGTCCAACAACCAAAAATAGTAGTAAAAGTATAAAATATAGAAAATAAGCATCATTCAATGGGAATATTTGGGTTTCTATATCTCATTATAAGGGAGTAAATAATCTTGCAAGTAAATAAAATATTTATGAAAAGTTGGTCATTAACCAAATCTTTGAAAGAAAATTTTAAAATTTATAACATACAAACACAGTGAACTTAAAATCATGTGATTAATTTGGAAATAAATGGTAAGATGAACTTAAAAAGTGTGTTAAAATAAATATGCACTTGTAAATAATTCAGATATCAAAACTAAAGACATTTTAAAGTATTTGGAAATTAACATTCTGTTAAACAATATATAAAATTTAAACAATATATAAAAATTAAAATTAGAAAGAGAAATAACAAAAATAGTATAAAAGCAAAGATAAAATTAATATTGATTATTAACAGAAGTAATAATTGATTCTTTGATATTGCTAATTAAAGAAAACAAAATTAAAGACAAGGTGCAAGTGAGAATTATTAGAAATAAAAAGGGGATATAATTAAGAGGAATAAATCATTGAAATGTGTGTGTGTTCACGCATATCTGAGGTTGAATGGATAACAAAATTTGAGTTTTAAAAAGCTCCATATCTAATTTATTTAAAATTTGGACTCCTCCATTTCCTTGTGAAATCTCTCCAGGAACATAAAGGCTTTCATCTACCAATAATTCCTCTTTGGCATTGTTTATTCCTCTGAATGACCAGAGGGGATGCCATTCCTAAGTGCATGGCCTATCTCTACCTGGTTGACAGGCCTTCCACACTGGACACCCATGACAGCCTCTTCAAAAGTTTACGCCTTACTGTTTGCTACCATTCCTTCCGGACACCTGTCTCTCTCTATGTTCCTACATTTCCTCTCATCATTTTTATGGCGGGCACTGGCCCAAATGAATTTGTCTAATTCCTGATGTTCATATTTTTTTTTTAATTAGCTATCACACCACCCACTTAACTAACTAGATCTATTTCCAACATCAACTTAAAGAACCAATTAAACCTGCATTCAAATTGTAAGTACACGTGCTCCTGCTATAAAGAATGTTTTTCAATTTATATCATGTAAAAACAGGTATTCTAACCTACTTTGTTGTATCTTTTTAAATCATTTGAAACTAAGAATTGGAACAAGAATAACTACTGGGAATTAGCCTAAATTCATGAAAACAGTTAATTTTTCTGGAACTGATGTTAACCCTTGGGCAATGCTTTTGACAGCATATGGTTTAGATTTGGCATAAGAGTGGGAACATGCTAAAATCACTGCTTAGGGATTCACAGTACTTAATACAGAAACGTTACAGTTAGATTTGGTCAGAGATCACAAAAGCCTATTTCCAGAGTACGCTAGAAGGTGTGAAATGTACTAAAGAATAGAGCAACGAAACCCCAGGACCACAATTCAGCAACCATTATTAGGGAACCTACTATATTTCAGGTAATGTATTACACATTGGGGACAGAAAGATTTTGAGGTTTTGGTCCCCTATTACAATTACAACTTTGACCTAGTTCTTTCCTCAAACAGCTCATATTATAAAGGTACAAGTGATACCTAATAATAGAATGTTAAAGTACTAGCCAAGCAATTTTGCTAAAATGACTATGAGAGTCTAGGGAAATAAGCTATTTGCTTAGGCAGTGGGAGAGAGAGATGGTATATTACAGGCAGGTAACATTTAATCTGGGATGTAAAAAATGAGCAAATGTTTTTAGGAGTGGGGGGGGATGTGTGACATTTCAGGTAAATGTAGAAATAAATGCCAAAGTAGAGAGATGTGAAATTGTATGGCAAGAACCATCGTTCAGGAGCACTAAAAGTTATGAGCAGGCATGCAATAAAGGACTTTGGAGTTAAAAAGGCAGAATTGTGTCAGTTCACAAATAATACATCTAAGCCCTGATTGGACAAAGGCAATCTTGGATTGTAAGTAACCCTAATTACTTTACAGTCACAAAAACACTACAGATTCTGAAAGATAATATCCTAGATCTCAGTTGTTTTTTATTTCTATAATCTGACTATCGGCACACAATCTAAAATAAACAGGAGTAGAAAAAGACTAGATACCATAATTGATACCAAGAGTAAGAATAGAGAGAAGATGTAGTTATCAAATATGGATACTAAAAACTAACATTGGATATGTTAGAAAAAAATAAAATACAGGAAATTCCCATGCTTAAATGGAAACTCTTTGAATATTTAATGAAAAAGCTGGATCTGAAAGTTAATTAGTGATTTATTCACTTAACAAATTGATTTTACATAGATTATATGCAACAGGAAATATAATATAAAAGCTGAAAATAGGTAGGAAATAAGTATGCAAATCAAAGAACAGAAAGGCAAAAGTTAGAAAAACAGCAAAAAGTGAAAACGCCGTAGGAACTATAATACATGATAATCTGAGCCCTCAAAAACAAGAGTGAAAGAATGAGAAAAAATATTTGAAGAGACAATGGCTCAGAGTTTTCAAAGGCCATACATGACAGCAAATTATAAAATCAAGAATTATTACAAACTCACAAATTATTGATAAAAGGAAAACCATGCTAAAATGTAAAATCAACATCTGCAAAGCAAGAAAGGTAAGACTGATAGCTATTAATGTAATTTTGAGAGATAGATAAGGAGCATTTTCAAAAGGTGACAAAATAACTGCCAACGTAGGACTTTATACTCAGTTAAATAAATTCTTAAAATAGTTAAACAAAACAGAAAACAAACAAACAAAAAAAACCCCTGACTTTGCTTCCAGCTAAAATGGATTAACTTGGACTGGAATTTCTTTCTCATCTGAAACAATAAGAAAAAGCAAACAAAACTTATTAAACACTTTTTGAGATACTGGAGTATTAGGGACTAAACAGGATAAGCTGTGTGACATGCCCCTGCCTACTGCTCTAAGGCAGCTTCCAGGCTGCAGTATAGGAAGATGGACACATGCAGATCTAGGCAGACTCCCTGAGTTCAGAAGGCAGAGTTAAGGGTCTTGATGATCAAGTGAACTTGATGATATAGCAAAAAAGACACCTCAAATTAAACACAGAAAGAAAAGCAAAGTTAAAAATGAAGAGTACCTCTGAGCTGTGGGGCAATTTCAGTTGCTAGATGGGTAATTGCAGTTTGTTAGATGGGTAATTGTATGTCCCAAATGCTAGGATTGAGGAAGGAGGTAATAAAAAATTCATTTAAGAAGTAATAGCTTATAATTATTTGAATTTGATGAAAACTATGATTTCAGATCCAAGAATTTTATACAACAAAGTATATCACTTGAAATGATGTGATAAGTTAGTATGTGTACAATAAACTCTAAAGTAACCAATAAAAAGAGTTCATAGTTTGTAAGCCAAAAGTGGGGAATAACTGGAATAATGAAAAAAAAAACCCTCAATACAAAAGAAGGCAGAAAAAAGAAAAACAAAGAACAGATAAGGCAAAAAGAAATCAAATAACAGCTGATAGACTTGAACTGCATTAAGAATCACACTAAATGTTAATGGTCTAAACAATCCAATTAAAAGTCAAAAAGAATAAAAATAAAATATCCAACTATATGTCGCCTACAAGAAATAAACTTTAACGCCCTGGCTGGTATGGCTTAGTGGATTGAGTGCCGGCCTGGGAACCTAAAGGTCACAGGTTCGATTCCCAGTCATTGCAGGCCTGGTCCCCAGGAGGGGGCACATGAGAGGCAACCACACTGATGCCTCTCTCCCTCTCTTTCTCCTTTCCTTCCCCTCTCTCTAAAAATAAAATTCAAAAAAAATCTTTAAAAAATAGTAATTATAAAAAAAGAAACACACTTTAAATATAAAGGCATGGGTGGTTTAAAAGTTAAATATTGAAAATGTATGTCATGTTAAGTTTAATTAAAGAAAACCTGAAAGAGCTATAATTAATATAAAAAAAACCAAAATTTTAAAGGAAATAGTATTGCCAAAAATAAAGAGAGACATTTTATATTGATGAAAAGGTCAATTCAACATTTATTATAGGCCCAAGTATCTGGGTATTTCATATCGTTAGAAATGTCTATATATTTACATGTAATGTATATATCTGCATACATAAATTACTTTCACTTTATTTCCATTTTCAGTTAAGGATAGTTCTATGGATTTTATTTTATTATAGAAATACTATAAATGTTATAAATATTTATACTAAATATAAATTTTTAATTTTAAAAATTATAAAATATTTCCTATTAAATATTGATGTTGGTATAAAAACATAGATGAACCTCAAAAACATGCTAAGTAAAAGAAGCCAGTTTAAAAAATAGACAAAAAATAGTATACTCTGTGACTGCAGTTATAAAACTTGAGAAAATGTAAAATTAATATGTGAAAGAGAGTAGGACAGAAAACGTAGCTTGAGAAAACAGGAAAAGATCTGTCAGGACCACCTGCAGTGGAGCACAGGAGTGCTTTTTCTGGTGCTACAAGTGTTCCATGTTGTGGATGCTGTGGTGATCAGGTCCATATGTACATACATTTATCAAAACTCATTGGACTTCATGCTTAAAGCATTTCCATTATATTTTAGGTAAATTATATATTAATAAATTTATTAGAACACATGGTAGAATACATAAAAAGGTGTTGGTTCTAAAAAATTTGAGAGCTATTACTTAAATCTCCATTCTTTCAAGCATTTAGTGAACTTACTGATTCCTCTCATCTATGTTCACCATCACCAGAAGGTGGTGAAAATATCAAATTCTTCATCCTTTTTTAAAAATAATATAATCCATTTCATTGTTCACCAAGCTACAGCTAAACAACCCAAATGGCACTTCAAGGTGTTTTTTGCTAAGCAAGTACAAGTCTTTGGGCTAAGAAAACTACTGCCATGTGATTTAAAAATGAAAATGTTTTGCTCCCAATTATATGAAATCAATTATAAGAGAATGAATGTTATTTTAAGAAATTTGGGCTTCTATTTCTTTATTCATACACAGAGGTACAAATATGATTATTCACAGTCATTGATAGCAGAAGGTGATGACAGAACACTGGTAAATTTAAGGTGTTTTATGCTTTAATAACATGAGTAGTTTTCCCCTTTACCCACCCCTCATTATGATCGGTAACATGCAGATTTTCAAAACGATTGTCAGAATCAGAAGGAAAGCCTGCATGTTCAGAATGTGGTGCATGTATTTATAGAGATCTTTATTCACCCACTCACAGACAATTTCTGCCCTGCAGTGTTCCATTCTAGATTGAACTTTCTCAAGGAGATGATTATAAAATCAGAAAACGATGTCCCAGGTTTTCAGCCTGGCATTTACAAGAACTGTTGAATATCTATGATTAAAAATAATTGCAAAATATATCAGAATGATTGCTCAGTCAAGCTGTGCTGTAGTTGTCACCAAGTTACCACACATTCCAGATTAGTTTACACTTAGATTTTACTGAAATTATGCTAGTCGGGAATAGATTAATATTTTTTTTACTAGTATTATCATAAATGAATTTTAACATTCCAAATAAAATGCAACTTTTATTAATAATAATATAAAATGTTAGAGATATTTTTTGCTAATAATCAATCGATGAAGATGAATAAGTGAACCTCATTTTAGGGCAACCATCTAATCCATGTGGGTGCACTCTCAGAGAGGACCGACATCGTTTAGCAAAACACCTGTGCTTGGAGGATAGAGCATCTCTATGCTTTTCATCTTTAAAACTACTGTCTAGCAGTATTTAAAAGATTCTTGATGCAGTTTACAGCATCTAAAGATGCTAAGATCCTAAGTTAACCATTTTAGATTTTATTGTTGGTTAGCATAAACCACTGAGCAGAAAGACAAAAATATTTAAACATATGTGCTCAAATATTTGTACATTGATAGTATCAAGGGATAGGTCTTGCATGTAGAAGCTCAAACTGTGATATATATTCTATTACACCTAATTATGTTTCACATGTTCTATTAATGCCTAATGTATCTGATACATGTAAAATTAAAGATATTGTTATATATGTGTGTGTTTTGTGTATGTGTATAATAATGCATCTACTAGCAGTAAGGATAATGGGTAATGGGGATAAAATAGAGTAGTAGGGCTGTTTTCTTCTACTTTGACCTTAGTCAGAATAGCTTCCCTTCATCTATTTTTAATTGGGTTTTAAGAAATGTTTTTTAAGATTTTATTTATTTTGTTTTTAGACAGATGGTAAGGGAAGGAGAAAGAGAAGGAGAGAAACACCAATGTGTCATTGCCTCTCACATGCCCCCAACTGGGGACCTGGCCCACAACCCAGGCATGTGCCCTGACTGGGAATCAAACTGGTGACAATTTGTTTCACAGGTTGATGTTCAATCCACTGAGCTACATTAGCCAGGGCAAAAGAGTATATGGTACATAATAAATGTTCCAAAAATATTATGTATTATTAAGAGACTGCTTGTGGTGATTTTACACTATACTTAATACAATAGAATTCTAAGTATATATAAGTGGGAAAAACTAAGAAGAAATTTTCTCTCTGTCTATGATATGCACTGTATGGACATTTTATGAATACTAAAAAATAAAAACAGCCTCAAAGTTTCTTAAAATTAAACTTGAAATTCCAGGACGTTGAGGTTTTCATTTTTAAGATTTTTTTTTATTAGCAATAATCACACCTCAGATAAACCTCATTGGGTACGATACTGTCACTGCGCAAAACTAAGTGAAATAAGCCAGGCGGTGAAAGACAAATAGCATATAATGTCACCTATAAGTGGAACCTAAACAACAAAACACACAAGTGAGCAAAATATAAACAAAGACATGGAAATAAATAACAAGCTGATGGTAACCAAAGGGGAGGGAGGAGTGGGATAATGGGGCAAAGAAGGGGAAGGGTCATCAAGGAATATTTATAAAGGACCTTTGGACAAAGACAATGGAGGGTGGATAGGGTTGGGTAGAGTAATGGGAAAATGGGGACCACTGTAATTGAATAAAAATTTCAAAAAGGAAAATGTCAAAGGAAAAAAAATATTTTCTTTTTAATGGAAGACTTTATTTAATCAGTAATCACTTAGAATCCAGATCTAGAGTACAAATGAAATGGGATCCTCCCAACATTTTCTTCAATTGTTTCACAAAGTTTTATGTATATAAGAATCACTGAGGTGTTTTTTTTAACACCTAATTTTAATTCTCACAATAAGTAATTCTTAGGATAAAGAAAACCTAGAGATAATGCCTGAAAAACACTATTCTGGGTATAAGAAAATATATACTTACAAGTTTACCTAATAGTAGTTGAGTTATGATTTCTCCTTTGCTTTAAGCAATACTTGATGCATTTCTCAAGATTCAATATCACCTACATTCAGGTTCAGGTGTAGAAGTGAAAGTAAATAGGATGAATAAGTTTAATTATTATTCACCTGGACAGGTGCCAAAGCTACTACATGTCATTGGCTCTGTGAAATTTCACCACTGTCATTTATTATATCAGTAAAAAGATACATGGCTGGGAGTTTGAGTAAGTAAAATTTAATAGAACATTAGTTACATACAATCAACCCTTAATAAGTGGGAGTAATGCGAGGGCCCAGGGACAGAACAAATATAAGCTCAAATCACGTATAAAGAAAAATAGCACTAATCTTTTGATTATTGGGAGAAAGATTAATAGGTTAAACCCCAGCAGGTTGCTGATTCTACAACAACGAGGCATCCATTGATTACTGTTGTTTGCCAGCAATGTGGTTCAAAACCTTTGGGCTGATCCACATTTGTATCTGAGGAGAGTAAAGGAGGGGATGTAGGTGTAAGTGAAAAGGAAAAGAGGCAAGTTATAATTAGTGTCAACCTGATGCTGTCTAATTGTTGAAGAACCCTCTGTGCCTTAGTATAGCTTGTTTGAATTCCTTAAGCACTCTGTGGATAAAGATTTTACCCTATACACAAATGCAAAACACTGAATTATTGATGTGTAGGACAAGGCAACTTCTAACCTTCTTAATTTCTGGTTACTCACACATGTATATATTTTACTTTATAGATACCCAGAATAACTCTATAGACTCTAAAGTAACTCATCTTAAATCCCCTTTTTTGTGCACCACAATTGCTATACCAATGTATAACAGATAGTTATAAATAATATACAATAAAAACCTCCTCCCTAGCCAAAAATAAAGTTTGATACTTTTCCATGAAAACTTTATTTTTTAATTTTTTTGTTGTTATTTTTTAAAAGTTGTTCCAATCTTTCCCCCTTTGCCCTCCTCTACCCAGCCCACCCCCACTCCTGGAGTCAAACCCCACACTGTTGTCCATGTCCATGGGTCATTCATACATATTCTTTAACTAGTTCCTTTCCCTTCTTTCCACCATCATCCTCCTCCCTCCTTCTCTCTGGTCTCTGTCAATCTGTTCCATGTTTCCATGCCTCTGGTTATATTTTGCTCATTAATTTATTTTTTGCCCATTAGGCCCATGAAAATTTTTTAAAAATTGCCAGGTCATGCATCATGCATCAAAGAAAACATTTATTAATCCATTCAACAAATAATTATCATTTCTCTTCTCTGTCAGGATCTATGTTACAAGCCAGGAACATAAAGATAAATTTTATATATAAATATATATATATATGGCTTCAGCCTTTTGAAATTCATTCTACTGGGAGAAATGACAATATCAACAAACCATGTAAACAGACACATATATAATAACAAATTGAAATAATTGCATCAGGGATGTTAAAGAGAATAACCACAGGCTCAAAATGGTATCATTTGTACTACAGTCCATGATACCACCTAGATTTAATACCTGAACTAATTGGTGTTTCTTTTTTTCCTAGAAATACAATCTTAACCAATCTAGAATTTTCTGGTCAAGCACCAGAATGGCTTACATGTGAGCCCTCTCCATCCTCCACCATAGAAAGAATTGCAATCTGCATGACAAAGAGCCCTTATGGTTTCCTTCCCAACCAAAGATGTCTTCATCTAAAAATAATCCTTTAATAGCTCCCTTGCCCACCCTTCTTCCTTCTATTTTTTATACCTCCCATTCTCAGTTACTAGATGGGATGCTGCTGAATTCATGATTAAAAAAATGTAAAGAATTACTTTGCATGGATTGATTAGGGAAAGAATATCTGAGGAAGTTTCACTGAAGCCAAGACAAAAAGGATGAGAGGAAGCTATAAAAGATCTGAGAAAATGAAAAATCATATGTAAAAGCTCTGAGGATCTAAAGTGTTTTACATTCCTAACACCTTCAAAAATGCCAGTGAGTGGAACACAGAAAAATAGTAGAAATTTTGTCCAATATCAAAGTAGAGAGGCAGAGACTAGATTCAAGTGCAACCAGCAGACATTTAATTAAGGACTTTAAGCAGCAAGTGATTCAATCAGTTTATAATTTAATTAAATAATTCTGGTTTCTTGGCAAGAATGGATGAAAAGGGACAAAGAATTTAAATGGGAGATCAGTTAGAGAATTATTACTTTATTCTGGAGAAACAGGACTTCTGGTTCTAAGCACGGGACCATAAAAATTAGCAGCTGTGAAGCGGAATTGTTTTCAGAGTTAGAAGCTATACAAATCACTGAAGAGCTGAATGACTGTAATAAGAGAAAAGGCCTCCTACATATCCAGCTTGAGTACTAAGTAGTAGATGTGTTATTTACTGAGATAGTAAACAGTTATGTCCTTATATATTTGTATGCTTTACTGTGTATGTTTACTTGAAGAATTAAAATTTTCATATTGGACTTACATTTTGACTTTTACGTACCCTGTAAGTAGACTTATCAAGAAGCCAGGTAAACATAAATTCCTGACATTCACACAACTCAGCGAGGGACATAAATATTTTGGAATACTCACCTTCAAAATGGTATTATGAGGATGATGAGATCACCTATGGAGGAAGTGGAAGAAGTCAATAAATGAAAAATGTGCAACTATTTTTTGTTGAAGACAAAAGCCAATCACTCCTCACACACATGAAGACAGTGTCTTACTCAAGTTTGCTATGTACAATGGCTATTTATTGATTTCAATAACTTCTCCATTCTTTTCCATGAATATACAAGCTATGATGGTTATTAATGCCCTTATTTCTGATTTGGATCAAAGTTCAAGGATAGAAATACTACATCCTAAATATGCATCCAAAATCTCAGCACAGAAGTTTCTTTCCTACTAAACTTTTAACATACACATATGCCAAAATATATCTTTTATGCATGAAATTGAAAATCTTTCAAACACAAAATAAAAATGAATCTCATATAGAAATGTAAATGATCACTAGTATATTTTTGGTGTTTTTTTTCAATTTATTCAAAGTTAAAAATAGATAATTTTTGTATTAGTTTATCACAATTTAGATATAATAAACTTATGTTTCACATATATTGATATATTTTAAAATATCTTATAAGGTTTTTATGCTCTCAATGGTCTTCAATTCTTAAATATTTATGTTATAGGACTTTTTGTATTCAAAATGAATTGTTATAGCTTTCTATATTTCTCTTTATATAAAGTATTAAATAATTAAATATTTTTGTCTATTGGACAAAAATTTATTTTAAACTGAGGTGTGGATTAAGTTTCCACATTTTGCTAATCATGGAATTTATATAATAAACAGTGTAAAAAGAGTGATTTCACATATCAGAATGAGTATCTCCTACTAATAGCAAATATACCTCACTGATTTTTTAGCATATCATACAGATTTTAACAAACCTGTTAACAAAAACATAATTTTGCCTTTCAGACTTACAAGGCTATCTCATTTCCAAGGAGTGTTCTCTCTCTCTCTCTCTCTCTCTCTCTCTCTCTCTCTCCTCTACAAAAGGCAGAGAGAGCGAGAGAGGACCCATCTGGTATGTAGAACATATATAGATCAAAGGGTCCATATCCCAGTTTTAACACATTCCTCATTTGTCTGATACAGATTTTTCTGGAATTGACTGATTAGAAATACAGATATAGGGCAAATAGAAATATTTAATGAAGATCCTTGAAATCATATACGAAGTCCTAGGGAAGTTCTTGGACTCATTCCATTTACCCTTTCACTTAAATAAAACTATAGATGGTCATTTTGAAGAGATTATGTTAAACTATTTTTGTAAAAAGATGTTTGTATGTGCTCACATGTGTGAGTGCATGCACACATGCTATTAGTTTATAAATTTGTTAAATATTAGTCAAATATTCTGGTACTTTGTTTTAATATTTCCTTCCTAGCATTTTTCATCTGTCCAATAATGCTCTTTTTTGCCTTTATCATGTGCATAGTACTTCTAGGGTATAGTAGAGAAACGAAGAAAAAAATAAATTACTACATAACTTGTTTATTCTTTTCTTCCCTTAACACTGTCCTCACACAAATGGTAAAGTGTAAAACCTGGAATTTGTCAAAGTTATGTGATTATCTGGTATCTTTACACTTGGCCTGAAATGAAACGATTTTGACATAATTGCAGCAGCAGCCCACCTCCTTAAATGTGCTTTCATACATCACTTCTACTACTGATTATTCCCCTGGCAGTAACACTCAGTATCACCAAGTTCTCTATCCCTAAAAAGTAGATTCCTAGTGCAATCTCAAAAACTGTTAGAAAACAAAGAGTAGGCTATTCAGCTGTCACCCTGACTTCTATGTTATTCTCTAAGAGAAAATTTTTCTATTATTTGGCACAAGTATCTTACTCCCTAGAAATAAACTTTCCTTGAGGTGTGAGCATCTGCTCCCTCTCAAAGTCAATAGGAGTTACACTGTGTGTCGAAGGGCTTACCTTGAGTTGTGAATATGCCACATAATTTTGCCAACAACTATTCATCTTCCCTGTGTTTTTACTGCATTCCAATTTTTCTTAAGAAATATTTCAAGCACAATATATATACAGTATATAAACATTGCACATAGCACACAGGTTTGTCAAATATTAATATATTACATTTTTGTATTTCTTTATTTTTAAAGAAATAATAGGTGACAAAATCAGTGGAAGTCTTTTCTGCACCTTCTGTTGTTCATTGCTTCCCATTTTCCCCTAAGTATACCTCAATTATCAATTATTTAAAATTCCTAGTTCTATACTTTCATGTACAGTATTAAATAGTATATATGTACTTGTATGCAATGTATAGAATTTAATGTGTATGTGACATTTTATATAAATGGCATTTTTTCTTTTATCTTTATTTTCACACTTAATATTATATTATAGAATATTATTTTCTTTGAAATATGCCAGTCAGGGTTATACATTTTAAGTGTTATCTAGTACTCAATTATACCAATCTATAAAAATGTATTTATCTATCATTTTATTACTATTCAGGTTGTTATTAATTATGGTCATGTCTAACAATCCTCCATGTTGCACAGATGTATATGATTTTCTTTAGCAGTAGACTCCACAAACTTTTGATCAGGACTCATAGTAAAAAGTACACACACTATGTGATGACTCCTCTCCGCCCTTCCATCTCCCAACCCAAGACATACAAACACACTCACAAGCACAAACTGAAACGAAATATTCATGGTATATTAATTATTCTTATTGCTTGAGATATGTCTTATGCTCTTTCATAGTTTATTTAATTCAGCTTAATTACCTAAAACATTGATCGAGATCTATTAATTTGATTCGGTTACCCAGGAGTAAGGTCATAAATCAGTTTGAAAAACATTTGGCTAAGAATAAGCTTAGAAGAGAAACTGTCTGTTCATAGAGTACAATTCAAAATCAACGAAGTTTATTTATTGATAAATTCTCCTATATTAAGTCATGGTAGAGAATTCTATTACCAACATTCTTCCAATATAAGGCATGATAAAGAATTTTATTACCAAAGGAAACCCAGCTATTGAGAGAGAGAGAGAGAGAGAGAGAGAAGACAATGCTAAGTATGTGACCTGCACAACCAACCTGAGTGGGCCTACTGTTCACTGTTTCACTGAACTAAACTGTTTTTCTTACTTTGAACAATTTTTATCAAAATTTTGATAACTGATTGCAAACATAACTCCTTTTTTCCTCTGTCCTTGAAAATACCATTATCTAAACCTGGAGATCTGCCCTATCTATTCTATAATGTATCCTATTTCAAATGCTCTCTATCCACCAGCACTTTCTGCACTTTCTTTCTGTTCAGCTAAGCAGAAACATATTTTGCTTGCTGATATTTTTCTAAACACTGAACTTGAGAAGAATTTAAAATTCTCTAGCTGTCATTTCTCTTACCATATAATAATAATGTAGGCATTTCTATTGTAGTCTACAATAATACTAAAAACATATTGCCTAGAACAGTAACATTTTCATTAGATTAGTAGTTCTGAACTTGAAATGGAACTCATTACAACATTTGGCTCTGTCACAAGGCAATACAACACAGCTCCAGTCACATTTTCTCTCCATAAACTTAAATCTCCACCGATTATAGAAACAAGAAGTGTAATAGTCTACAGTCTGACAAATATATAATATGTAAAGTCTCTATATCAATGTTATGCAGAATTACTTTGATTAATTCACATTCACCTCTAGTAAATAGTAATTACTAACCCCATAAACAGGGATTTACAAGTACAATAGAGCAACAGAAAGGTACTATCAACGTGTTCATCTCACAGCTCTGCAACTTGCGGGTTTTCTAAGGTAATTATTTTAGCGTGTCTATCACATTGTGATTATATTTCTGGAGAACAGGTGGCATGTTGTGAAAAGCTAGAAACCATACAGAGATAGTTCAGTTAGAATAAAACAATTGTACCATTTTCTTGAAATTTCTCAGTCTTTGCTTATTTTAATTTTTAAAAATTTGAATAAATACAACATTACTTTCCCAGTTACTCTGCACTCAGAATGTACCATATTTCTCACCTGAAGGCATAAACTTTCCTGACATCCTAATCATCATCGCTGCAACGGATGCCTGTGCTATACTGCGGATTAAAATAGTAGGTGGAGAATAAACAGCAGGAGCAGATGAATTCCTAAAAACAAATGATCTCTATTTGAATGCAAATATCCCCATTAATAAAGAATGAGAGAGGAGACATTTAAAAAAAAACAATAATATATAAAAGTAAATTATTTCTGAGCAGGTTATTTTCCAGCAGCTCTTTAATGAGCTATTTCTTCATATGTTGGTAACTAATTATTACATATATTTTGTATGTATTTTTAATATCCATAAACTATGGATTTGATCTTTATTTCTTGTCAGAGTGTTGGAAAATAATTTGCAGAAACACATTTAAACTGCTGGGTTTCATGCTAAGTAGGAAACAATGGGCTGAAGGCTTAATTTACACTGCAAGTTAGAAGATAAATAACAGGCTTTAATATAATGTAATGAAAATGAAGATTTGAAAAGCCTGCATCTTGCCTTCTTTAAAGATATATGAAGACACTAAATTTTACAATAGTACTTCATCATGTACAGCAATCTAGTGGTCAATATGTAATGTGTGATTTTCAAGATACTATATTTTGAATGAACTGTGGAACTTTTATTTTAAAAAATGCAACAAAGCGGGAGTCATCACTTTGTTAAATGCATATATTATAGCAGGAGACAAAGAAAAGAATAATGGATTTAGCTGCCAATATTTTGGTCAGTTGGTGGTAGATGGCGTTATAATATTTAACTTCAGCTGGCTTCACAATTCTTCACAACCTGAGCCCAAACCTCATCTTTTGTACCTTGATCTATGTCTTGTCTTTGTTCAGCCTGTGACCTCGCACATGACATTTTCTCCCTAAATTGCTTTCCCACATTGTCATATAGTCAAGCACCTGAGCATGTTTAATACCTAAGGTCAAATGTAACCTTCTTATCATATGATTCCCTGCTTCCAGTGCTATAATTATCTCAGTGATAAGTAGGCGATTGAGTGATTAGTACTTCAACCATGCCTTTATTAGGTTTACATTTTATTTATATCTATATTTCTACCACATAAGGTTTTGAATTCTTGAAGAGCCCTTTTCTTCAGTTATTTGTCCTTAATCTCCTTTGTCTGTTTATCTTTCTCCATTTGGTTTCTGATAAACATTGCACTTATTCCTCAAAACACTCCCCTAGGATCTATTTTTAAAAATAATTTTATACCTTCTTCCTGGGTAATTTAACCTATACACGTTTCTCAAATGTACATCAAGAGGTCCAAACTCTTTTTTGTTAACTAGATCCATTTCCTGATATTTCAAAAATACTTCAGATTCAAAAAGTCTTAAAACATAATTTTATCCCCCAAACCTAATACTTCTCCATGTTTACTATCTCTAGAAATAATACCACCTTATTACATAAGCCAGTGATCTGGGTGTATTCTTTTGAAAGTAAGTGTTGCACCTAGACTCCATCGTGGCTGAAAGAACTCCATCTTAGAACCCGACCATGATTCCTTGCTTTCAGTAAATATCACGTTGAAATTGACCTAACCACATTCTTCATGGAAGAAAGTGTGATAATAACATCCTTCCTAAGACTATGTTCTGCAAAATAATTGTTTTGTCAATTAAATGGTAACTGAAATATTTGCACAAGCATTACGTTACAAGCCATTAGGATGGTTCACTGATCATAGAAAACGTATTATGACTACCACGGAATCAACCGTCGTCGTATGGTCATCATGGGATACTTGAACCACAACCTCATTTCCAAACCCTACACCTATCCCAAGGTCCCTGCATAAACCACCCATAAGAAGCCCTGGGCGAGCTCGACTCTTTTCTGGTGGAGTCCCTTGTGCACAAGTTCTTCAATGAACTCAATTTGCTTGCTCTTGTAGCACTGATCTCGATGCCCATTTCTGTGACATCGAGGCCCATGAACCTGGTATTTAAGGTGCGGTAACACTTTGACATCTTCCTCTTTTAAATTCTCTTATATGACAAACAGTATGGATTTATTCTTTGATTATCTCAGTAATCTAGACATATTTTACCATATCTATTGCCACATTCATAGTTTAATTTATCATAACCTTTTAGCTGCAACACTACAATAGTGTCTTGACTGGTATTCATTCAGATAATCTGGCTTTATAAAGTTCCTTCTTGACACACTGCAGCTGGAGTGAAGTGTTAAATTACAAATATGATAGTGAGGAATTTACATTTGGGAGTATTTTAATTTAATAGAGACTTTTCTTTGTTATGCAAATATTCCTTTAATGGCCAAATTGTCTTTCTAAAGAAATGTCATCAAGAGAGAAAAGAGTTTTAATTTACTGAAATAAAGATACACAATAATTATTCAAGTAAATAATTATCTATGAAGTGTTTTTGCATCCATTTCAGATATACTTGATGAATCTTTCACATGCACACTTGAGATCTTTACATTATAAACAAAGACAAATGCTCTGAGAGCCCTCATTTTGTATCCTGTAAACAAATGGAATGTTTTTCTTTGGGAAAAAAATTTCACTGTAGTCACATCAATATCATTAATACTTAAAATGTCATTTACATTTGTAAGCAACCTGAATAATTAAAAATGCAAATTTAGCCTACTTACGAGTAATAACTTTACATGTAAGTTTTATGAGCTAAATTTCATTACTTATTCATAACATACTAACAATTAAAAAAAAAACAAAGTACTATAACAAAAATGCAAAAGTCAATACATAAACAAGTGGCCTATGGAAATTTCAGCAGAGTGAGACACTTTCTTCTTTTCAATAAGGGTTGAAGAGTTTATTAGGGAACTACTCACTGCTGCCAACCAAAAAAAAAAAAAAAGAAAAAAAAAGAAAAGGAAAAAAGCACTGTCTACAAAATGAAATGAACTTACAGAATCATTTTCTTAACTCACTATTATCTCAATTATCAGGCATGCTATAGTTTATAAACCATAACAATACTGATTTTCAGAAAATCAATCTTGGAAGTAAATAGTAAGTTTTTTCTAACTTCAATCTAAAATTTTCCTATTGTTGTAGTCTCTTATTTGAATAATATACAGCAAACATGAAGGTGAATTCCCTGTATTTTTCAATTGGACTTCCCTATTCAGGTTAAAAACTACTTTAATGGTAAAAAAAATTGTTGCTTAATCTATTTAAAACATCATCAATCTGTAATAGTTATCATTCATTTTTAGAAAAATTTAAATAATTCTGCTTTAGTCTTTAAAGTGTTCCCTAGAAACTCTGCCAGCTTATACAAATTACCCTGTCATTTCCAGGTTCTGGGTTATTCTGTTAGTGTGCGTCATATTTGAAGTTGCAGTGTTTTTATTCCTGAATTATTTAGTTCTCTCTTCCATCTGTTTTGTTCTGCTTCACACCTACCATCATTTTTTCTGTCAACAAAATACCTTCAATTTTCCTTTTTTTCTGATGAAATTCTCTTGGGCCATGAACTTGATCAAATCCTGAAAAATTAAAATAAAATTTAAATTAAAATTCTAGAAGATGATCATCAGTGGCCCATTATCTCACTATCTGATTTTAAATTTAAAATTAGAGAGTTTAACTGATTTTTCTCAATTTTACCTAGTTAACAGATATTAGAAAAACTGAGTCTAGAATCCAGGTCACCTGTTTTCCAGGCTAAAGCACACAACACCCTGCAGATACCTCACACTTCAAAGATAGCGACTCCATTATGGCCCCTTAAAATTGTACCCGGTGTGAAATTAACCCATTTTTGTCTCAGACACTGATCGAAGGAAATCCACCATGATTAAGATTTGAATTTTGAAGCCTGGTAGGAGTAGGTTTCTTATCAAATTGTTTTGGTCAGTTATAGAGAGTTCTACATGTCAAAATATTCCATATTGTATCAGAATAAGATAATGAATTCACAATGATGAAAGATATGTTTTATATCCATTCAAATGAATGTTTTTGGTAAAATCAATCATACTCAGTTTTTTGAAAAATACAATGATTGAGGCATAGTGTATTTTTTATTAATTTTTTACCTCATCTTGGAACAAATCCAAAACAAAGAATCAAAAAATGTAAGTTTATCTAGGATGTTGGAAATTGTTTATAGAAGGGGGGGCAAATAACCCAGTGTCTACCTCTATTTTGATGGCATGAAAACAATTTTAA
The DNA here is from genome assembly GCA_004026545.1 of Mormoops blainvillei. Lineage (NCBI taxonomy): Eukaryota > Metazoa > Chordata > Mammalia > Chiroptera > Mormoopidae > Mormoops > Mormoops blainvillei. Next base: position 224,022 of record PVJD01001699.1, on the reverse strand, counting down.
GTTGTTTTTTTTTAAATAGTTTCATTGATGAACTACTGATACAGCATGGACACTTCTCAAAAACATTTTACTTTGCAAAAAAATACAAAAACAAGTTTAAAAGAGTGCACAGTGTAGGATTTTATTATTTTCTGAAACAAACAAAACTAGTGGTTGATGATTAAATCTGATCAGTGATTATTTATATTGGGATGGGGTGACTGGTATGATATAAACATTCAATGTAGCATTTCAATGATTGTGATATGACAGCATATATTTTTCAAAAATCATCAAGCTACACCCTTAAATGTGTGCATTTTAATGTATTTAACATGTATCATAATAAATGTGATGTATAAAATGTGATTTAATTTTTAATATATATTTAGGAGATAGACAAAAGTAAATGAATAGTAATTGGGTTAGTTTAGTGCAAATGCTAAGATAAAATTTCCTGGGAGATATAGTTATTAAAGTTAACTGGTGAAATTTCATAGAACTTGAGAAATCACAAGGACCTAAATACAACAGATTCTATAGGAGGCAGGCATGTGGCACAGAACTAGAAAATCAATACTGCTGAAGAGTTTGATTAAAGAGTTTCTAAAAATTTATGTTTCTCACACACTTCTCCCTCCCTCCTCCTCAGACATCTGTCAATGAACAAACCACAGAACTATCCTCTTCCTGACCCTGAAGGACACTGGAAGATTATTGACCAAATAAATCAAAATAGCATGAGTTACTGGACTGTAAAACATGTATAAAGCAGCTATAGAAATAAATTTAAAGTTGATGCACAGCGAGGCACATAACAATGAAATTTCAAAGCAACCTGAATAATAGTCAAATCATTAAAATTCAACGAAAAAAGAAAAATTGTTCTAACAAATGGACTGAGAGAAATTGACATTTTTATTCTCAACAACGGTATTCATACCTAGCTATAATAGACTAGAATATCAAAATTCTAATTAAAACTGATTTCCAAAGTGTAATTTTATACCCAGACATACTATATAACAGATATGAAGATAAAATATATTTCAAAACATTAAATTTCTCAGAAAAAACATACACCCTATATACATAAAGTTACCAAATGATGCATTTCATCAAAATGTAGGAGTAAACAAATAAATAGATGCTGTTCCCCAGACACACAATATTATATACAGAAAATACAAAATGTTAGTGTTATAATGATTTCAAAGGAAAATCTCAGTATGACAGCTATAAGAATCCTTCAAATTGTTAAGGAAAGAGAAAAAACAAATGCATAGAAATAAAAAATGAAGCATTTACTAACTCTAGAAATTATGAAATTTATTATGAAAGAATGGATGTTTGAGAGAGGGGCCCTTTGTTGAAATTAGATCTCTATAACAAACAAACAAACAAACAAACAGAAACTTGGAAGTAGCAAAGATGATGTCAGTATAATATCAGAAGGCACATGTAAAGAAACTTGCTGGGAAAAAAAAAAACTAGTCAAATAGGTGGCTATAATGATTAAAAAATAACAAAATTGGAGAATTTTGATCCAAAAGTACAACACCTGAATCAAGGAAGAGAACTGGCAAAGAAAAAAAAATACACTAATAGCCTTTGCCCTCTTTATCCTCTCTATTTGGGAGTCAAAGATAGTGGTTCCATTAGTATCCTCTTAAAAATGTGTCTTATGTTAAATTTATTTCTTAAAGAAATTTATTGATTGATTCTTCTAACATGAAATTGAGTCATGACAATTAATCTTTGATTTATAAAGTTTTCACATAAGTTCATTTATGAAGTTTTATTTTTAGATGATGAAATTTTCTCAAAATACTTTTTAAAATATGGAAGTTTTAATACCGGTTTTCCATTTACCTAGATGTTTTTAATATATATACTTTATACACTCTAATAAAATAGCATTTTCAGAATGGACTTTTATGAATAATCCAGAGCTTTCATTTCTCCCAACTTCTTACTGTTCCCAATCACTGTCATCACATATGCATATATGTGGGGGGGAAAATCTAACATGTTAGTTTCCTAAACTGCATTCCATTTTGATGAGTTTTCTATAGAATATGGCTATGGTAAGAACAAATACTTAGGCTGCATTTCAAGGCAAAACAAATTTTATGTCTTTGAGTTAGAGAGAAAGAAAAGTAAGTATTTAAAATTTTGTGAAATCATTATTTCAATCCACTGCCATCTCTACTCTCCAGCTCTTCACCATCAAATGTATTTGCTCCAACTGTGAGAAAGATTGCTGAAAACAGGTCAAGATTTTACTAGTGACTTCCATAAAGGCTATTAAATAATGAGTCCCTTTATTTGAAGGTTATTGTGTACTTGGATGTGAACCCAACCGCACCACTTCTTTAACCAGCAGGCCCGTCAGTGCACATCCTTCACTTCCAGAACTGCTGGCCATGGCCTCGATGTGGCTCCCAAGGCCCTGCTCACTGTCTGTGTTCTCAAACACTTTACTGACACTTTGGTGCAGAGAAGGTAAAAGAATGAAACAGAATATGAGGAATGAAGAAAGGGAAAGGGACAGAAGGAAAAAGGAAGGGACAGTAGAGAAATGAAAAGAGAAAGAAATAAAAGGAAGAAAAGAGAATGGAGTAAAACCAAAGGAATAGTAAGGGGGTGAGGAGAAAAGGCAAGATATAAAGGTGAAGGTTCAGTAACTTATTCAAAATTTAATGTTTGTCAGAAACTTGGCATTATGCATCTAATACTTTGGCATGACAAACATTTCAATAAAAAAGCAGCTGCTTTGTCATTTCTGAAAATCACAAATCAACCCAGGCACTGAGAATACATTTGATAGACACTGAGAGTAGGGTCAGAGAGCAAGGGGGAGGGCGATAACAGGGAAAAGAAGGGGAAGGTAATCACAGAACATGTATAAAGGACCCATGGACAAAGCCAAAGGGTGTGGGATTGAGGGTGGGTGGAGCGGGAGAAAATGGTGGCAGGAAAATGGATACAACTGTATTTGAACGACAATAAATAAAATAAAATAAAATAAAATAAAATAAAATAAAATAAAATAAAATAAAAAATAGTAAAGTAAAATAAAACAAAATAAAATACAGTAAAACACATCTCTAAAACAAAAAGACATATTTTGAATATAAATAAGGATTTTAGATTTTTAACTCCCAAGGGCAAAAAATATTGTAAAATTTTAATTCTTTGAACTTCTTTGTAATTAAACTTAGAAAGCATTTATTTTTTGTTTTAATTTCTCTTTGAAATATTAATATATAAGGGAACATTTTCCAAATTTTTTTCTTCTCAGTGCTGTACCATTGGTATATCTTTGTCTTAAAATCTTATTGCTAAACCTCATATATTATTTTTGACCATGTGGCTGTATATAATTTCGGATGAAAAATAATAATGTTCTTACATTTATATTGCGGAAATTAATAACCAGTTTGTATTTGAGTTAATTACTATATTGTGCTGGCTCATATGTAACTTTTATAGGATGGCATCAAAACTTCTATAATTAGCCCCAGAAGGATGCCCAAGAGAGCAGTGATCAGTATTGAAGTGCATAAAGGTGCAAGCTGGAATGGTCCCATAGGCTGCAGATCTCAGCTCCAAAAGGGTAGAGTCACATATCCTTGGTTATTTTTGTTTTATATATTTTATTTATTTATTTTAGAGAGATGGAAAGGGACGGAAGGAGGGAAGGAAGGAGAGAAACATCAATGTACAAGAGATACATTGATTTATTGCCTCTCCCACAACCCAGGTATGTACCCTGACCGGAAACTGAACAAGTGACCTTCTGGCTTGCAAGTTGGTGCTCAAACCACTGAGCCACACCCGCCAGGGCACACATCCTTGATCTAAAGTTAAACTCAGTGAGTCAAGAGTAACATTTGGGGGTAATCATTAGGTAACATTTTTCTTTACTGCTGGTATTTCTCTTCCGTCAAGGGAGCTTCATGGGAAAGTAAAATGCTTAAGACAGCTAAAATACTAGCATGCTTTGCTCAGCTCCATCATTTTTCTTTCTCTTAGACATCAGTCTGTCCAGGAAGAGCATATACTGTGTGTTCATTTTTTCAAAGGGCTAATGTAACATATGTACATAATTCCTTCCATTTTGGGTTTCTGCTAGCTGACTCATTTGGCTCTTATACTAAATTATATCTATCAAATTAGTGTCTATGAATAATAAAATTAATGATTTGGCCTTCATCAAGTTGCAAAAAAGTAAAAAAGCATTAATGATTGAAGTGCAATTAAGTCAGAAAACAAAAAATACCTAAAATCATCCATGCATTCAAGAATTTAAAAATGTTTACAATAATATATCTCAATTAATGCATGTATATAAATCAAAATTATTAATGGATACTAATTACTAATGAATAAAAGAAGATATAAACTTTATTAATATCTTTATAAGTACTAATTAAAATTTTACATATGAATAATTGTGGGATAAATTTACATTACATAGAGTTAATTTATAACTTCAAATGTTTATAGTTGTTTAAAATAAAAGCTAAAATTTAATGAGCTAAGCAAGCAACTCAATGTTGAAAAAGAACAAGAGTATAAAGAAAATAGTAAGGAAATAAATATGAGAACAAAAATTAATGAACTAAATTATATTTTCTAATATAGATTATCATTAAAGCAAAACATTGTATTAGAAAGACTAATAAAATAGATAAAACTTTAAGAATATTTACCTGGGCTGGGGTTAGTATTTTTTAGTTTCTCAAGCAAAACTAATTTAAAGGCAGTTTTTAGGGGCCCTTGTCTTAAATGAAGACATTTCTGAGTACTGTATAAAAATTAAACACCTGTATTTATCAAAGCACATCATAAAAATTAAAACATAAGTTATAAATTGGAAGAACATAATATTATCATATTAATATTCAAATGACATAATACATTTCTAAAAGTCAATAAAAACTGTAGATCAGTCACTACCAAAATGGATGTGATAGATAAATAAGTCATTCTCTAAAGAAGTAACAAATAATTAAAAATAATTTGAAAAGATTTTCAATATCGTGTCCAAATGCAAATTACAGTCCTAATGTGATATAAATTTTACCTGTCATGTAGTTTAAAATAAAACAAAAAAGAAATCGTCATAACAAATATTGGTGTAAAAGCAACATTCAAAAACTAATAGGAGTATAAATTGGTTAATTATTTTATGATATTTATTGACAATTAATAAGTCCCAAGGTATCCTTATTTCATCATCCTACAAAATATATTCAAAACATATATTTGATAAATATTTTATGTGTATTTCATTTGGTATATATTCCTTTTATATAAAAATAAAGATACAAAACTTAAAGTTACTCTAAGAAGAGTTACTTTGCCAGTTCTCCTTGCTTTTCATCTATTTTCAATTTGTTAAGCTTTATTAGATACATTAATGACATCTTTCGACATGTCTTAGACCATATTTTCAATCAGGAAACAAGAAAGATTTTCAAATTTTATCAAACATAGTTATCATGTCAATGATAAATGATTCCGCAAAATGAAAGATTTCTCCCCATTCCCCATGAATAACAGCTCTAGAAATGAAAATCTAAACTGACTTTTCACAGAAATAATTTTGTAGTCATCATGTTTCTGATCCAAATCCCCTACTCCTCCTCAAAAAATGTTTTGCTATAAGATAAATAATGAAGTTACTCACTCCTATTTTTAAAATTCTCTTTTGATTTCAATAGTAACAGTAAGATCTTCTTCCAAACCTGTATTTGATGTGTTTATTGTATGTTTGTAATTCTTTTAAAAATCAATATAAATAAAACATATCACACCACATAAAAATTTGAGAAATAAAGGACAATATAATTGAATTGTGTTAAAAAATAATTTTTGAATATATAACATTCTATTTAAATCCCTAAAAATCATGTAGACCTCTTTGATTTAGTAGGTGCATTTATCTCTTACTTTTTATAGAAATTGTCTATAAAAGGCATAAATTTATTTTATTTTATAATTAGCTACATTAAACTACCCATCTTGAAAATTAGTCTCAAAGCCCATGTTTCACTCTATCACATTAAATATCTCCTTTGATCAAGATATTTAGGAAGAATACATGTTTGGGACACTTCCCATTCACTCCTCAGTTTGTGGCAACTGTATTTGTTTGCTTTCTCTACTGATACTTTCCAAGGTAATATTATCAACCACGTTTCCATTAATAAACACAGTGGACTCTTTACTCCTTAATTAAACTTCCTGGAGTATTTGATGGCTTTCGACTATTTTTTTCCCTGAAACACTTCTCTTTTGGCTCTGAGAGAGGTGCACTTTGTTATTTGACCTTGTCTCTTTCTATTCTCTCTTAGTTTCCCATTATAAACCTTTTCCCAATGATGGCCCATTAAAAGTCCATGGTTGCTTTTAGGATTATGAACTCCATTATTACTAATCCACTATTCTCATAGAGGTGTCATTCAATGTGTACCATTGAGTATAATATTGAATGCAGGTTTTTCATATAAGTTCCTTATCAGATTGGGGGAGTTACCTTCTATCTCCAGTGTACCGATTTTTTGCCAGGAACAGCCCTGGTGTTTGTCAAGTGATGCTTCTGATATTGATGAGCTTTTGAATATTGAATCAACTTTTCCTTCCTGGAATTAACCCCACCTCATTTGGTTGTGGTGTTTAATGCTTACATACATACATTACTGTATAAAATTTGCTAATACTGTTTTGTAAGGATTTTTGTATTCATGTTCATGAAGTATATTGGTCTATAGTGTTTTTTAGACTGTGTCTATCTGGTTTTAGTATTACAATAAAGATGACCTCATAAAAGAGTAGGGAAGTTTTCTATTCTATTTTCTGACAGAAGTTTGATAGAATTGGTGTTCATTCTTTATTTAAATGTTTCATATTACTTTCCAGAGAAATCATGTGAACCTGGACTTGTTTTGGGAAGCTTTTAAGTTACAGATTCAATTTGTTATAGTGCAAGTCCTATAATCTTTTCCATCCTCAGTTTAGTAGTGTGTATTTGAAGAATTGATCAATTTTATCTGTTTACATATGTAAACATGTAGATTTTTTCCTATTATTCCATAATTGCCCAATTTAATGTCTGTGGGATCTATAGTGATAGAGCCTTTTCCATTTTTGCTTACTATTACTCATATTCATAATTGTATTTTCTATCTTTTTTTCAGTCTTATTAAAACATTTATTAAATGTATTTTATAATTAAACAATTCAGAGAATTTTTTAAAAAGATTTTATACACAGTGACTATATGTTTTTCAGAATTATGGGGGTATTTGTGTTAAATTTTAGTGGTGATACCTTCATTAGAAGAAACCCGTATAATCTGTAACTGAAGAGAGTTTTGGTTTTATGTTCTCTTCTCTTTTTTTTAAAGATTTTATTTATTTATTTATTTTTTAGAGAGAGGGGAAGGGAAGGAGAAAGGGGCAGAAAGAAACATCGATGTGTGGTTGCCTCTTACATTCCCCCAACTGGGGATTTGGCCCACAACCCAGGCATGTGCCTGGGCTGGGAATGGAACTGAGACCCTTTGGTTCGCAGGCCAGTGCTCAATCCACTGAGCCACACCAGTGAGGGCATTGTGCTCCCTTCTTAAACCTTTCCTAGCTATGGCTCTCCAACTTGTCAAGTAAATTGTGTGAACATACAGATAACCTTCAAATATATGCATTTTCTGCTTAAGTTAATCAAAGTTTATTTCTCCATCTAGGAATACTGATGTAGACTTATAAGACTTCATCATATAGCTCTAGCTCAAGTTATTGTTTATACCTAGATCCATCAATTACTGATTTCCAGTGGTAGAAACTGTGTTTCTTTGTCTTTATTATCTCAGTGTCTATTGCATAGAAAAACCGCCAATAGATGCTGACTAAATAAAACTCATTTAGCTCACATATACTCTGAAATATTAAAGTATAAACTTCAAAATAAAAATGTTTAGCATGGCACTAAATGACTTCACTGTACAAACACTTGAAAACAAGTTAAGGACAAAAATATTATGGAATAACTTTCTTTTACTTCAATCATTTTAGTTGAAGTATTTAATTTCTGCACCTCCATTTTATTGTTTAGGTATGAAACCAAAGTTATGAGCAAAAGTAAAGGGTGGTATCACTATGGCAGATAGTTGGAGAGCCACTAAGCAAAAAAGCTCCTAGAATTAAGGTGAAGAATGGAGGAGACAGAAATATGGAGAAATGCTTTCCATTAAATATGTTTTTTAGAACTTACAAAGTATGACCTATAAAATAAATTTACAGTAACTTTCAAAATTCTTAAAATATTCAGAAAACCTGAATACATTTAAATTACCTTTATCTAATACATTTTATGGTATTGTTTCTTTTATTTATAATCAGCCATCATAAGAAAAACTACATTGTTTAGGATATATCTTTAAATCACATTTTATCTACTAAAAATAGACATTTTAACAGTGTACTATGAGTGTAATTTATTTGCCTTTCTGCTATGAAATATCTATATATTTGTTCCCCCCAGGCAATCCATGAGAATCTCTGTAACTATCTTCCACACTCAATACTTAGCCTAGTAGATAAAAATTTCTAAGACCATTCTTATGGTGATGCAAGTTAATTGTCAGGAGGACCAATGAAAGCACTGACTTTTCTTCAAATAATATAAATTTATGTGGTTTACAGCCACTGGCATCTAATAACAGACATCCAATACATAAAATGGACAGCATAAGAAACAAAATGGGTTGGCCAACATGAAAAAATATTAACCCCCGACATTAAAAAAATGTAACTGAATGCCCTAAATATTTATGGCATTAATTAAAAGTATATGTGATTTTTTAAAAACTAGGTATTGAACACCCTTTTCAAGTAATTAGGGGTTCATAATATGCTTTTGTAGTCTTTTTCTTCACTGATAAAACTAAAAAATGAATCCTTAGGCTTATGAAATTCCCAAGGGCTGTCTTACCCTTGTAATAGTAGTCTATAAAAGTAGTATAATCAATAAATTTCCTTAGTAACTGTGCTCAATTTTGTCCATATAGAGATAAAAATTATACTTTGCCCCCTATAACATAATCTTTGACTACTAGCTTACATTTAGATCTTACCCCTTCACAGCCTCTCCAATTCCGCTTTTCTCAAGTAATTATATCAGTAAGGAAGCAAACTGATATGGGTCAAGATCAGAGATAAGGACATTATTAAATGAAGGTGATATCTTCTGGTATGTAGAAGAAAGAAATTTCAAACTATTGAGTCTATTCGATGTATAAGGATTGGTTCCTTTATTAGTGTTGTTAGAGGTTTAGAACAGATTTTCTCTGGAATTTAGAGAGAAATTATGTTCTTTGGGAATGTGGAATCCCCTTTCCTTAAGGGGATTAAGCAGTGGAGTATTAAGATACAGAATCAAAATATTAAACTGTGTTCTTGGCGAGAAGGAGGCAAAAAGGCTGATTAAGTTCTGCTGTATGAATGAAAAGAATCTTTTAAACTCTGTATCATTCATGTGAAGCAGAAAATCTACTTGAACTTGGGAAAGGGAGAAAGGTAAGGGGTAAAGAGGGTCAAATTTATGGTTACAGGAAAAGGTTTGACTTTGGGAGGTGGGCATGCATTGCAATATAGAGATGATGTATTTAACTGAAAATAAATTTTTAAGAATACTAAACTGTTTGTTCATGGGACATGTCTTTGCATACCTATCTCAAGAATTCATGTCAACAAATACAGTACAGAAGATTTCTCTATACTGGGTTTTGGTATATTCTCTATATCGCCTTCAAAGAACAAAGATGACATATTATCCACACGTTAAACAGATATTGTTTCAGTCCCTAACTTGGCTGTCATGAATCTGCCACATAAAATATATTTTCTGGGTGTAGACATTAACAAAATTATTTTCTTGTGGTTGTAGAAAGGTAAAGTTGAAAGGTAAACTGAAGTTGAAGGCAAATTTAATGTAATCATTCATTATGTAGGTAATGTTGGAAAGTCCTCATTAATAATCTGAAAGCTGATAAAGTATCCTTGAATTCATCCTCTTACTTAATTATATCACTAGCCATCCATGATTAAGTCATATGGGTAAATTCACAGCTGAAACTTCCATTTAGTCTTTCTATCAAAACATTTCCTGGTTCACAGTCTACTCCATAGCCACAACCTAATAGCCAATTAACCATTTTTTTAGGTATAAAAATATATCCCCATATATTCAGCACAATACCAAAACCTGGATAAGATTTAATAGCTGTGACAAAACCATTGATAGAGGGATCAAAGTGTGTGTGTGATGTGGTTAGTGTATGTGCATATGAGAGAGAGAGAGAGAGAGAGAGAGAGAAGAGGGGGAGAGAGAGAGAGAGAGAGATCGAGGGCTTATAAATGTCAGCCGAAGGGGGAAAAAAGCAAAAGACAAACTAATAGATATACTTTTATGTAGTTCTTTAGTTTTGAGTCATTTTTCTTTATTTACCAGAGCCATTGTCTGTTCCCTATCTATTAAAAACTAGAAATCAGCAAAATCATACCAATATCAGGTAAAAGATGAAAGAGTTAATATCACATCAGTTCTCAAATTGATGGTACTTTTGCAATTGATTGAAATAAATCATCCCCAGTTTTGGTGGTACTTAACAAGGCTTCTATGCACATTGATATACAGGTTTCTGTATTAACATAAATTTTCCTTTTGGGGGGACACATGTAGGAGTGGGATTACTGGATAGTATGGTGAGATTATCATTACATTTATAAGAAACTGCCTTACTGTTTCCTTAAGTGGCTGTACCATTTGTCATATGTACAATACAAGAGAATTTAGTTTCTCTGTACCCTCACCAACAGTCAGTATATATTACCATTATTATTAAAACTAGTATGAATACTACTACTATTGTTACTGTTATTTTTTATTCAAGACATTATAATAAATGGGGTATATCATTGCAGTTTTAATTTGCATATTCTCAATGACTAATAGTGTTTCAAAAAACTTTCTCTAAAAGCTTCCAGCTATGGCTTCCAGACTTCCCAGTGATTTCATTTTTTATCTCTTCTTAGAATCTTTCAACATCCAATTGAAATACATATTCCACAAACCTCTCTTTAGACGGATTTGTAGGTAAAATAATTTCTGCCTCTGCTTCTATGTACTGGCTGATATGAAAGGTGATATTTAACTCTATAATGATGTCATTTAACTTTAAAATGTGTTTTCAGATGAATTTTGCATAATAAATGGCATACAAAAGTAATATTTTATTGTATCGCATTATGACCAGTCATTAGGTTTGATGAATTGGTTCTTCTTGCTAATATTTGTGTTAAATTAAAAACACTAAATTGAGATAATCATGCATGAATCCTGCATGAGGCATTAACAACCATTAACAGCGGAATGCTGGAAACAAAGCTGATATCTATTGCACTATAACGAGTCAAAAGGGGAAATACCAGGCTGCAAGCAATGTATGATCATTTCAGTTCCTCTGGAAAGGAAATCAGTATTGTTTCCATTCTAAATGTATTAATGCAGTACAGCATGATTAGGAAAAATATAAAGGTGAGTAATTCCATTCAGGAGAACTGAAAATAAGTGTGTTAAGCAATAAAAGGCATGTTAACTATGAAGCCCTGCTGTTTCAACTTTTAAAATATAGATGTTGGAACAAATGAAGAGTAAGGGTAAACCCACACCATAGCATGTTCCCAAAAGATACAAATTTACTAATAATACATTTGCCCTTGGGAGCTCTGAAAAAGCTTACAGTACTTGCTCATGACAACAGTCATCTCATTCATCTGTTACCATTTTGGTCATTTTCCTGTCTACTGACTTTTAATAATTGAGATTGTATATCGCGCCCACTCCCTCGTCTGCAAACATTGACCCTTAGCTTTTGCGACACTAGCCATCTGGAACTGTCTGCCCTCTTCTCTACACATCACTGGAAACCTAATTCACTGTTTGCTGAAGTACAAAACTCTCATTTAGCTCAGAAGGAGTTCAAAGATAGAGGAACAGTAGATTGAATACTCATGATCACCTGACCAGTTTTTATACACCACCCAAATAATTACACTTATGTGAGAAGAATCTGTTTCCCATGCTAAGAGTAAGTGCATAGTGAAAGAAAATAGCAAATCCACAAGACATATTATATATTAATATCATATATCACATTCATATCCAGTCAATTGGAATACACCTCTGGGTTATATTTCTCTGATAGGCAAGATTTTACATTTTAGCCACAGTCATATCCCTTGACTTAAGACAGTAAGTAGCTCTACAAAACCACTCCTAGAAGTAAGTACTATAAATTGAATGGGTTCAAATGCATAATCTTTGTGATTTACTAATCACCATGACATTTATATAATTCTTTTGGATTCAAGGAAAAGAGATACTCTAAAGTAACAAGAATTTTTAGTAACTATTTACAAATAAATATTGACAATACAGCTAAATTGTTAAAAAACCTAGCATAAGCAACACAACCAGGCCTTAAAGGAAGAAACTATCCTCAGCAGATCTAGGGCTTTCAGAGAGTGTATCTTGAAGGGTACATGCATACCTCATAGAATTGCGGTATTGGTTCCAGACCACTGTAATAAAGTGAGTGTAGCAATAAAGCAAGTTGTAATCTTGTTGCTGGTAGAGGGTCTTGAGTTGTCTACGTAAAAAAAACAAAAAAAAAAAAAAAAAAACTACAACACCTGTGAAGAGCAAAAAAGTGAACAACAATAAAGCTAAGAGCGATAAAATGAGGTATGCCTGTATTTAGAATTCATGACAATTTTACCCAATTAGTCTCACTTATGCCAGCAAATATATATGTAAATTATGAATTATTATGAAATAAACTAATTCCATTAATTGTGCTCCATAATTCGTTCCTGTTCCCACCCCATCTCTCTCTCCTGCACTGTCTGTCTCACTATCATGCCTGACTCTAAAATATGAGTGGTGTTTGATTTCCCTCTGCTTTCACATCAGCCAAATTCTGTCTGTTTTTTATAAGAACTTACTCAAACACACAACAATTAATAAACTCCAACAATCTAAAATTTACCTATTAAATGCCTTAAGAGTCTATGCTCTTGGTTACAACAGGTACAAGGATTATTCTGCCACTACGCTTCCATGTAAAATGGTCTGTCACTCTCACAGGCTGGAATCGGTAGATTTACTTTGCTTTCTCCCTACCTAATTTAGCAAGGACCACATATCAAAAGCTGTCAATGTCATCCTCCACTTTCAAAATCCCTGTAATAAAATCTTTTTGGTTGAAGATGTGGAAGCATAAGTTTAAAGAGATGGCAGACTCAAGCATTGCTTGAGGTGCAGAAATTCAGTGTCATCAGAAATATGTTTCTTGCCTCCAACTTTCATTGGTGTTACCTGATTCTCATGCATTTGAGGACTTCTAGCAACTCTGGACCTCATCATTCTTAGTTACAAAACTCGTTACAAGAGAATGAGAGCATCTCTTTCTCATGGTTCCCTCATGATTCTTCCCACAGAGATTCAATCTGACACCTTTGGGCATTGGTTCTACTGAACCTTTGAGATAAAAAAAAATCTTAATAGAGAGAAGGTATGATACTACATGAATCACATAAATAGACTAACTAAAGAAATGATGGTTCACAAAAAGAAAAGAAAATATTACTTTCAGAAAAATTGGGTAGATACTATGCTTTTGATAGCACCAAATATCCATTGAAAGAATTTAAAATGTACTATGATACGTGAAATGCTGAGAAATGTACATGATAATTAAGGATTAGCAAGACGAATGTGAAAAAGACCTTCTAAATTCTCTTCCTTATTGCGTTGGTCTGCTAGTATTAAAAGTTCCACTCATAGATAGAGAGCAGGAAGACAGCTAAGGTGGGGGAAGAGTAGCGGGAAGGGAGTTGAGCAAAAAGGAAAAAGGACTATGGACATGAACAACAGTGTGGTGATTGCTGAGTGGGGGGGGGCACACTGGGACTAAAAGGTAATGGCGAAATACAATAAAACAAAAACAAAAACAAAAACAAAATCCCTGTATTATTTACTGGTTTAATTTCCAAACTTCCTTCAATAGCAGTGAATGGTGAGAATGTGAAAATAAAGAGTGTCAGTTTCCTTCTGAGAATTTGTGAATTAGCCCTTTGATGTATTTATGACTCTTTAAGGGAACTCGCGCAGCAAACAGTTCTCTGTAAGTCAGTCGAGAGATTCTTAGGACTGGCATGAAGGACATGAACAGCCTAATCACATGTCAAGATTTTGTTATGATTTTCTTATGATATCCACGGTGTCCAATCCAATATTTTATTAACATTTTGCTATCAAATTGAATAAATAAATATTCTACTAAATCAAGTATTTCGGATATGAAATTATAATATTTTGGACTTGAACTTTCATCAAATATTTAGAATATAATAAAAGATACTTAATAATATAAATATAATCAGAATCTAGTTTGTTAAATCTTTAGAAATTTTTTGATGCAAGTTGGATATTATTCCCAGTATACTACTGCTATTGCTTGATGTAAATGTGGTCCCTCCAACCCACCAATCCACATATATCTCTGAAAAGTCACTTAATTGTTTCAAGATGATGACAGATAAACTAGAGAAATACCAATGATGATATCTAAACTAAAGAAATGCCATTTATGTTTGCTTTTATCTTTGACGATATCCTCTCTCGCTATATAACAGCAAGTTTTCAAAGTATTTTTAATAGAATGCAGTGGCTTTAAAAGTACATCTAAAATTTACTGAACATTAAAATCGGTATCATGGAAGTTTAATCTTTTCGGCAGTATAGTAGCATAGAAGTATCAGTTAATAGAGAATGTTTCATGATAAAATGTGAGTAAAACCAGTTTCATCTTATTAAAGCTGCAAACCATTTTCTTTAATTGTATATGCACCAGTATATTTCCTTAATCTCCTGAATTTCTTCATATAAAATTAGATGTTGTTAAGGAAGCAAAATAAGCCATTAAATTACTTCACAGAAAAAAAAGCAAATGACAATATTGTAAGGAAATGAAGTTGGATACAGTAATGTAATGGTTTCCATTAAGAGAAATGCAAATCTGCAAACCTTTTCTTCCTCAGCATCTTCCTCTTTTCTCCATAGCACACCCACCCAGAATGACTAGACTAGAATTTTAACTTCTATTATGCATATTATGATTTACTCCCCAAGGAAGTAACAAGGATATATGTGTCTATACTTGTTGGAATTCTCCAACTTACATACATTTGTATAGCCAGACTTTAATTTCATGAGAATTATCGCTTTTAAGGCCTGCTTTGGCTCATCGGTCATTTTTTTCCTTCATGGGAGTCAGTTTAGGTTTCTCACTTGCTGAACTGAGTGTGATCAGAGCTAAAGGTACCATTTGGTCAGCTTTGCAATGTACAGTTGACTTTAGTAGGCTCGTCTCTCCTAATTCACTTTATAGTTTGCATTATCAGTATTATTTTTATTACCTCTTGCATCTTTACTCTTTTTTTAAATACAAGACTCAAGTATATACATATTTGGTATAAAATTTATGTAAATATTCATTTGTAAGATTACTTTCTAAAAAGTGATTTTATTTTTAAGCAGGGGCATTTGTCTTGAGAGCTTTTTAGGAATTATCCTCTAAAGCAGGTTGCCAAACATTTTCAGTAAAAGGTAAGATAGTAAATATTTAAGGTTTTGCCTCTATTGTAACTAATCAAATTTGACATTGCTGTATAAAAGCAGCCATGGACAATAGGCAAATAAATGAATATGGATTCATTCCAATATAACTTTATATAGGGAAACTGAAATTTGAATTTCATGTAATTATCCCAAAATGTTATTCTTATTTTGATTTCTTAAATATTCAAATGTGTAAAAAAATAGTTTGCAAGCTATACAAAAAACAAAAGATGAATTGTATTTAGCACACAGCCATAAAATGTGATTCTAGCTCTAAGACAAATGATATATATTTAATTTAAAACAGTTCTAAATGGTAAGTTACATAAAATACAAAATCCAAATATAACAGGAAATATATAATTTAAAAGTGAAAAACAGAAAAAACTTCCTTTCTTCCATGAAGTATATATTGGGTTGGCCAAAAAGTCCATTTAGTTTTCTCCTAAAAATAAAAGACACATTTTTTATTTTTACCAATAACTTTATTGATTTGGATATTTTGAGTATGTCAGCCATATCTAGAGTGGTATAACATTGATTGTTCTCAATTAATGTCTTGATTTGATCGCTATCAGCTTCAACTTGTCTACTGGACCATGGAGCATCATCCAGCGAGAAATCTCCAGCACAAAACTTCACAAACTACTTTTGACATGTTCGATCAATCAGGGCACCTTCTCCATATACTGCACAAATCTTTTGTGTGTGTGTTTCAGTTGCATTTTTGCCTTTTTAAAAATAATAGCACAATATGCTGAAAATGTTGCATATTTTCTTCCATCTTCAATATTAAAATGGCTACACAAAAATTCACCAATTTTTATGTTTTTTTTAAAGGCACACTAATATGACAGCTGTCACAATACAATCTAACAAAATTGTTTTGAATGAAATTAAAGACAACTAAGCACTATTAGAGCCACCTTATTAAAGAGAAAACTGTTTGACCAACCCAATACCTCAGGGGGGTTTTTGGTTTATTTTATAAATTTAGTTAAATTATAAATATATTATTTGAAAACTTACAGAATAAAAGGGAATATAATGAAAAGTGGCAAAGAAAGTATCAGTACCTTATCGCCAGACCATTTTACCAAGGATGCAATTAAAATATTTTTATTTTGGTACTTCAAATAATCACCTGAATATATAATATGATTATGTATATGATCTCAAAATAATATGATTAAACTGCTATATTTTGATTTATCAACTTCTCTGTGCTCTACATCCAAAATCTCAGTTTATATATAATCTTTTCATTTTTCCATTAAGTTACCATTGATATGTTAAATATTTCAAATTTATATTATTTATTCTATTAATATGTTTATATTAATTTATTAATATTGTTAGTCTATTAAATATAAACAATATTTCTCCTTTGCCATAATAGTTTGGTTACAGTCATAGAGGCCCTATTCAATAGAATCAAAGGGAAAGTTGTAAAATAGGCTTTTGTGGTTTTTTAAAAAATTTTATTTATTTTTACCGAATTACTGTTAGTAACTACTTAAATGTTGATCACTTTTGATAAGATTATACAGAAGAATCAAGTTAGAAGACATAGTTAAAAAACAATATACCAAGCATTAGTTCCCTGCAGCTTTTCATTTTCAAGACTGTTCTGTAACATAAATCCTTTTTAGCGTCAGCAGACAGGTCTGGGCTTTTGGTACGCCATGTGTATGCTGCTGACACAAATTTATGGCTGAACTTGTCCAGTGCATCACTCAGTGAGTCAATGGTTTGCAATTGGCATTCTGGAACCAGCCCAAGTCCTGCTTTAAGCGGTATGCTTTGCTCTATGTGCCTGAATCACAGCTGCAACTCTGGAATTTCTCTAACCTGTTATCGTTTGTTAGGGCCACAGTTAATGAATCTTCCTGTTTGAATTTATATCCTAGATTTGCTAGGCTACCTTCCTTAGCAGTTTCCTAGAAAAGCATGCAGGAGAGGTAAATTTTGTGAAACATTTCATGTCTTTATTTTGCTTTTACACTGGAGGGTATAAATAGATATAAATTCTAG
Source organism: Mormoops blainvillei (assembly GCA_004026545.1). NCBI lineage: Eukaryota > Metazoa > Chordata > Mammalia > Chiroptera > Mormoopidae > Mormoops > Mormoops blainvillei. The sequence continues at coordinate 206,259 of PVJD01001699.1, read as the reverse complement.
GTTGAAAACCACTTTTCGGGAATGTTTCCTTTGTATTCTATTTTCCAGTGTGGGTCTTTTTCCTGTGAGACACATGATTTTCAGTCCTGAGGAAGTTTTATTATACAAGTACTTTGCTATATTGCACTTTTTTTCTTGTTTACTCTTCTATCTGAGAAGACATACTACTCTGATATTGGAACTCTTCTAATTATTTTCTAATTATCTTACAATATTTTCTGTTTGTAATTTTTCACACTTTTGGAAGTTTAACTTGGCATTGTCTTTCATTTCTTCTTTTAAAACATTTTATTTTGTATATATTTTTTCTAAGAACATGTTTCCAATTTTTTTCCCCACAAACACCTGGATGTGTTCCTTAATTGATGTAAGAGGTTCCTCTGTCACCATAACGATATTATTTGGCTTTTACAAAGTGTTTTCTTGTTCTTTGAAATAGCATTGTTTTCTCTGAATTCCTTTATTTTAGAAACTTTCATGATTATGTACTTTCTCTCATAACTCCTGATCCTTGATTATCTAAAAAGAGGAAAGTACTAAAGTGATTTCCAGCTGTGCACGGAGCTGGTCAACTGATTAGGTTCATTACCCAATGGTTGCTTCAGTACTAATTGTTTTAACAATGTATCTCTCAGATTTCAGCAGATGAAAGTCTTTTCTCTAAGTCTCTTTGTTTCCTCATGAGAAATTACCTAATAACTTGCTTAGAAAAGAGCTGCCTTATACTTCCATTCTGAATTTGGTAGAGAGACTTGGAACCTAATCATTGTGCATGTTTTCTTTCTTTTAAACTAATATGTAAATTATACACAGTGAAGTTTGTGAATCAACTATAGGTTCAGCTAATTTCACCCATTTATATACCTATAGCTAGATCAGGATAGAAAACATTTTCAGTATCCTAAAAGGCTCCTTCACATCACCTCCTAGACAATATGTTGCACAAATTAACTGCTTCTCTGCCGTCTACCATCATGGGTCAGTTCTTTTGTATTTGAATGTAATATAAACACTGTCATACAGTATATAGACTTTTATGCTTACCTTCTCTCACTCAACATTATTCCTGTGAAATTTACCCATGTTGTTATGTTATCGCTAGTTCACTCTTTTTCACTGATGTTGTAGTATGTCATTGTGTGAATGTACCAAAACACATTTATGCATTTTTCTGTTGATGGACATTTGGGTTGTTTCTATGTTGAGACTTTTTAAAAATAAAACTATGTAAACATTTTGCACATTATGTATTTGTTTATTTAATTGGTGGACATGCAGTTTCATCTCCTTAGGAACATGGATCTAGGATTGGAATTGTGGGTCACAGTGTAAAATTATATTTTATTATATTCTGCTAAGGAGTTTTCTTAAGTAGCTATAGCAATTTATATCTCCAAAAAAAAAAAAATGCATGAAATTTTCAGTAGCTTCACTTACTTCCCAGCATTTGATCAATATAATTAGAGCTTGCAACAAATCCTTTTGTTTAGTGTTAGTTTTTGGTTTTACATGTCTAATCTATTTAAGTTTTCCTTTACTCCTAGGTATAGTTTATTCCTCAAATGAAGACTAACTTCTAGCTTCTAGAGTAAGGTCCTTATACCTAGGTAGTGGCCCTATCTCCTTACACATGCTTTCTGGGATTTTGACTAAAATTTTGAGATGTTTATATAGATTTCTTATTGAGAGATATTTAAAATTACCTATAAGAATTTATATATACATATAAATATATATGATTGGAAGAGTCAATATTGCTAAGATGTCAATATTCCTCTAATTGATCTTTAAATCCAGAATCCCTAGTGTCATCCTAGGATACATTGTGTTATGGTTATTGTTATTATTGTTATTGTTATTTAAACTTCCAAGCTAATTATAAAACTTATGTGGAAAATAAAAGTTTTATAATATCCAAACATGTCCTGGAAAAGAAGAAAATGTTTCTAAGACTTTCTATACCTTACTCCTCAATTTATTAAAAACATATATTAATCAAGACAATATAAAGTGGAATAAAGATAATTAGATCAATAAGGGTCCAATATAAAGACCTAGAAATGGACTCATACATCTATATGATATTTTTCAAAGCTGTCAAAAGAACCCAAAATTTAAACCATAATGTATTTAATAGAAAATATAGTAAAATATTTGGTTGTGATTAGGCAAACCTTTGGTAGACAGGTCACAGAAAGCAATACCAGTGAACAAACACTTGATTAAATGGAATTGAAAAAAATTGAATATTTCTATTCATCGAAAGACATAGAAAAATAAATAAGCAAATCACAGATTTCAAAACTATCCACAGCACATATATTTAATGAAGGACGAGTATTCAAAATATATAAAGAAATTCATGCAAGTCAAAAAGTTCAAGCAATCTGGTAAAAAATGAGCTACACATTTGAACAGTCACTTCACAAAAGAAAATACACAAATGGTCACAAACATTTGAAAAACTAATCAATGTCATCAGTTACCAAGAAATTGCAAGTTGAAACAAAATTAAATATACTTCATACCATCAAGACTGATTAAAATTAAAAAAACTAAGAATTATAAATGTTATTGATGATGCATAACAATTGGAATTCTTACACATTGTTGTTAAGAATTTAAAATTATACAGCAACAGCAAGAAGTAGTTTGGTATTGTTTTATAATACAAAGTAATATAGTAATGTTAAGATTCAGTGATTCCACTACCAGATATTACATTAAAATATGAAAATATATGTTCACAAAAAGACATACACAAGGGTGCTTATAACAGCTTTATTTAAAATATATTAAAAGTGGAACTGTGTCAAGTTTCCACCAAGATAAGAACAGATTAAAAAGTTGAGTCATATTCATACCATAAATTAGTACTCAACAATAAAATATAATGAACTACTGACATATGCAACAATGGGATGAATCTCAAAAATACTACAAGTAATAAAAACTTTACTCAAAGTATTCATACCCTTTGATTCTATTTGTTTGAAATTCTATTTTTATTTATTTACTTTTAAGGAGAGGGGTAGGGAAGGAGGAAGAGGGGGAGAGAAACATGGATGTGTGAAAGAGAAACATCAATGTGTTGCCTCTCAGGTGTGCCCCAACTGGGACCAGACTATAACCCAGGTATGTGCCCTGACCTGGAATTGAGCCAGTGACCTTTCACTTTGCAGGACGATGCTCAGCCAACTGAGCCACATCAGTCAGGGCAATTTGTTTGAAATTCTAGAAAAGACAAAGCTATTCTATGATAGTTAAAGAATAAGATGAGTGTTTGTGATTAGGGGTTATAGTAGGGATTAACTGAGGGGAATGAGAGAATATTCTAGGATTATAATAACATTCCATATCTTGATGGGGGTTTGTTTTGCATAGGTGCATGCATTTGTTAAAACTGTAAAAGCGTACTTGTAATCTGTGCATTTAATTGTATGTAAATATCACATGCAATGGGTGAAATTATTCTATGCAAACCCTGAATTCTAGTTATTGATCATGTTGAATGCTATAATTATATACAATATACAATTTCTATTAAAATAAATTTTAAATTTAAAAATTTAAAAGAAAAAGGTAAAAAATTAATCATTAAATGATGTCCATATTAATTAATATTTAATAAAAAACAACAGATATGTGGGATGTAATTAGTTCCTGTCTATTGAACAATAATGAAAATATTGTTGGAAATTATCTCTTAACAGTTTTTGAATAGACTTTTTAAAAATACTACATAATTTTCAAGTACCTTTTTACCCACCAAGCAGCTTAGATGGTTTAGCATTAATGTCAGCAAACCACTTCACACTTATAAATACTTTGTGTTCTTCAAGACAGCTCTATTCACTGCAGAAATTTAAGTGAATAGAATCAGAGAGAGTAAAATAAAAAGTTAACTTTCAAAAAATGAAGATTACCATAAGAAAAACTCAGTAAGAAAGCCATTTAGGATCATATAGGAACCCTAATGAACAACTAGAACATTTTGTGTAACTCGAATAAATTGCTTCTTGGGTGAAACACAAATCAGATGGGATAAATGAAAAGGCATACCAAATATTGCTTTAAATATTGAGAAAAAATTCTAAATTTGATTATTTTTCCTTTCTAATAACTTTCCCATAGAACTGAGATATACCTTCCAATGAGAAGGCATGCGATAAAACGGTCGTAGGTAGATATTTATTTACGCATCTGTATCAGCCTAGTAAGACAGGTTACAAAATAGAGGTTAATGTTTCTGGAGTTTGTTATGAACATGTAAGAAATTCTGCTCTCCCTGGCCTGACACAGTTATTTTCTGGTATCTTTCAAATTATTTACATGAAAAAAATATTAAATTTCTCCTTGGTATTTTTACTCAGGTCTATCAGCTAACAAAATATGTATTTTGATCTTAAATTGGCTTTGATCCTTGTGTAATAATAATGATTTCTACTCATGCTCATACCCCCAGTCCAATCCCAGGTTGCTCTCTCTCTCCCTATTTAGTCAACTACCATCAGGCGAAAGTTACTTCAAACTTGCAATTTATTGGTACCATAGTTATACCAATATAAACTAAATAAATATGGCTTTGAAACAAAAAGGTTTATGAGCAATACCATTTAATAGAAAGAAAAAATGATAAAAGCTGAATCAATAATAAAAAAATTAGTGGAGCTAATATGTGATTCAAATTATAATTATTGTTCCTAAGTATAGTACTGAGGGAAATTAATCAATAACAAAATTTTATACATATGATTTCTTTTCATACATTAAAATTACTTCAACCTAATTGGATTCAGTGAACTACATGCTCCCAAGTATATGAAATGTACATGAATATGCTGGGTTCTTTTTTAGTGAATTGATTCAAAGAATGTTCCATTTACTAAAAAATAATGCACTAAATATAGATATGTCTCAAATAATTGAAAAAATACTTGAAACTGTCCAATTGGAAAAGAAAATTTTATTTGCTTAATAGCTTATAGTTTCTTGTTTTATGAAAAGTAATGATGTAGCAATAAATGTTCAATTTAACTAATATAGACCAATGCTTTGATGGGCAGTAGCTTTTCCTAATATAAATGCATCTTTTTGCATATTTGAAGTCCATGGAAAACTACATTTTCCAATGTCAAGTAGTTAAATGTAGCAATGTGACTAGCGTTGGACAGTGAGTTATAATAAAATGTAATCATTTTTGCATCTTAGTGTGTAATTTGAGACCCCCTGGAATTCTGTAACCTGTCATACTGAATTGGAAGAATACCTATGCAATGTGTTGCAGTTATAAGCCAATGAAGGCTCTCCTAGACTCCAGCATTACCACACAGAAGACAGTTATCTGGGGGTTTGTCTAAAATTTTATGAGCAAGGATCTATAGCTGAGATTTTTGGATTATTGAACATAAAGGTATATGCTAATATATCCTTACAAATATAATAGATAAATAGTATTTCAATTCATTTGTTACTTAGCCAGCATTGGGTGTGATAAACTGCAAATCAATTTATATCACTGTTATCAAACATCCATGACTTCAAATGCTATGGTATGAATATACTATGTGTTAAAAATGAACTCATATTTGAATTATATTCATTTAAAATAGAGGTTGTAATAGCATTAGAAAATGGCTTATGCATAAAAACTCCATAAATAAAAGCAAAGGCTGTGCTTTCATATCTGAAATAGAATATAAAATATCCAAACACAATCAGAACAAAATATATTTAAAAAATAATGTCAATTATGCAAAATATTTTAAAATTTATAACTTGTAATGTCGTCACTTAAAATTTTTTTCACAAGTTTAGAGGATCAGAAAAGCCTGCTAATTATTGTGGAATTGAATTGAAAGGTACCACGAATGCCAAGTTTAGCTGTGAGATTAGAGTATTCAGGGTGACTGCTTTTCCCTTACAGCGATTTGTGTGATGCCATAAAGCATGATGGCACAAATATTGTTCAATAATGTCACTATAAAGTAAAGTATACTATAGAACAATCAGTACTACTCCTTATAATATCTAGACTTAACATTACTAATTGTGTCTCTATAAAACAGTTTTATGGTGCTATAAACAGTGGAGATAATGCTGTCAGGTTTTGATGTTAATGCCTCAAATAAACACACTAATATATTGTTTGAATATCTCTCACAAACAGATATGCAAAGACCAGGTTAAAAAAAAACAAAACAGAATAGGCTGTTACAACTCTCAGCTAAATAATATAAAGTCCTATGTATGTCTTCCCAATGTTTTGTATCACTTCATTTCACAAGTATCTGAGTTTATTTAACGTGAAATGATGGCAATTGGCAATCAGAGCATTCTTTCCCAGAAATAGAGAAAAAGCATATGTCTTCTTCTAAATCAATACTTATTTGATTGGAAAGAACCATGATAATTACTTATTGATTTAAAAATTGTTTAGAGTAATCCTTTCAAAAATCTTTGTCAAAATAGAATAAAAGCCTTCAAGAAGTCCAAAGCTTACATACCTTCTAAAAGCTGTTCTACATAAAAAGAAAATTAATTAAAATTCTGGGCAAAATGGTAACTAGGTAAACATGGCTCACCTCCTCACAGAACCACATCAAAATTACAACTGAAATATAGAACAACCATCAGTCAGAACCATCAGAAATTAGTTGAATGGAAGTTTGACCAGTACAGAATTAAAGAAGCCACATCCATCCAGACTGGTAGAAGGAGGGGTGGAGATGTGGAATGGGCTAGTCCCACATACGTGCGTGGCAGATAAAAATTCAGGGGGGATATCCTGGGAATGAGAAGTTCTAGCCCTATACCAGGCTTCCCTACTCAGGGTTCTAGTGACAGGAAGATTAAGTCCCCATAACTTCTGGCTGCAAAAAGCAGTGGGAATTAAGTCAGTGGTAGAAACTACTGGAGTCCCAAGCAGTTCCCTTTAAAGAACCCACACATGGACAGTCCCAAACAAGATGAATGCCAAGAGGCCCACTCCAAGACACATCATAATTAAAATGCCAAAGGTTAAAGAGAGAATCTTAAAAGTAGCAAGAGAAAAGCAGTTAATTACTTACAGGGGAGTTCCCATTCAACTGTCTGCCAATTTGCCAAAAGAAGCTTTGCAGGCTGAAAAGGGATTGGTAAGAAGTATTCAAAGTCATGAAAAGCAGAGACCTATGACCAAACTGCTCCACAGAGGAAAGCTATCATTTAGAATCAAAGGGCCGATAAAGAGCTTCCCAGACAAGAAAAAACTAAAGGAGTTCATCATCACCAAAACATTATTATATGAAACATTAAAGGGACTTATTTAAGAAAAAGAAGACCATCGAAACTTGAAAAATAAAATGGGAAAAATACATTCTAATCAACAATTGAATCTAAAAAACTAAACCAATAAGAAGAATAGAGACAGAATCATGGATACAGAGAGAGTTTTGATGATTGCCAGCTAGGAGAGGGCATGCGAGAATGGGTGAAGAGGTGAGAGGATTAAGAAGTACAAATAGGTAGTTACAGAATAGCTATAGGGATGTAAAGTATAGTGTAGGAAATGGAGGAGCCACAAAACTTATATGCATGACCCATGGGCATGAACAATAGTGTGGGGATTGCCTAAGGGAGTGGGAGGTGCAGGTTTGAAGGGGGCACAGGGGAACTATTGGGACAACTGTAAAACATAATAAATAAAATATAATTTAAAAATTAATTCAAGATGCATGCATGAATATCTATAACACATTGTTCATTTATTTTTTTAAATACCTCTAGTTATAATGTAAAATATCAATTTACAGTTATTCATCTTTTCTATAACTTATAAGATACAGCTATATTTCAATTATATCCATAGAGTGAAAGACACACTTTAAAATACTACTTAGTGTTTATTCATTATTGACAAACACTTGAGGGCAAAAGAGCATCAAAATAGCTCCACAAATTTAGAAAAGTTTTGCTCAATATGGACTATACTCAGGGAAAGTCAAGGTAATCCATTCCAATGCAGAACAAAATGCCATTAAATAGGACGGTAGAGTTCTTAAAGATGAAATATATTCAAAAGCAAACAAAAAAAGAAGACAGAGAAAAATATCTTACATAGAGCCTCAATAAAATACTTTGATTTTTATCATGCATCCCTGCCATTAAAACACATTTTATGTAAAATCCAAATACTCTTTACAAAAAAAAAAAAAAAACAGATCATATAATACTGACAAGTGAACCATAATCATCAGAGAAGTTGAGAGACATATCTAATGGTTAGTTAGATTAAGAGATAAAATGAACTACATTTCATCTATTCTTTATTCTCAGACTACCAAGTCATCTAACTAGAAAGTATGAGGTGCTATTGAGCTGTCATGCTGTCTGAGGACAGGAGGAAAAATAACTTATTCTAGGTGCAACCACCATGGAAGAAAAATAATCAAACATAATCCTAAACACTTGGAGATTACAGGCTATAATTTGAGGTCTTTCTTTTTTCTTTTTGAGTGTTTACAGCTAGTAATATCCCTCTAACTGTAGCTCTAGGTGCATTCCAAAAGTTTCGGAATGTTATTTCATTTTAATTCATCTGAGAGTGCTTACTAATTTCTTTTGTGATATTTTCTTGGACCAATAGATTATTTAGATTATTGTTGTTTAATTGCCACTTTCCTATGAATTTCCCAAATTTCCTAATGTTATTAATCTCTAATTTCATCCAACTAAGAGAGAAGTGTATATTTATATAATTTCAAACCTTCAAAATTGCTAAGATGCCTTTCATGGCTTAAACTAAGGTCTGTCCTGAAAAGAATTGCACATACCCTTGAAAATAAAGTGTATTCTGCTGCTGTTGGAGGGAATGTTCCATAGACGTCTTTCAGGTCTACTTGGTTTGTAGAATATATAGTATTATGCTCTACATGTACTTTATGAGTCACTTTCCTATAACCTATTTTATGTATTGTCTACTTCTATTTTCTCAAAATTGCTTGAAAAATTGATACTTTTTTTCTTTTGCAATAAGACTTATTTTCCCTCAGAGAGAGTCACTCAACCCTTTGGGCACTTACATAATTGTTCTCTGTCATTACATCTGCAGAAAAGTTGAGCTTGTTCATAGCTCAACTATGAATCCAGCCATTTTTCTTCGCTCCTAAAATTTTGAATTATAACAATTTTCCATCTTATAACAATAAAATAACATCATTACCATAAAACTAAATGTTTTAAAGTCCCAAAAGCTAAGAAAATGTGACAGAAAGCCTTTTATTTAATGCTCAAAGCCTCCCTTCATCCTGATATAAAGCGTATCAAGATAAAAATAATCAACTTTCTTAATGCCCATATGAAGTTTTCAGCTAACTTCAGAATATCATATTTTCAACAAGTATATAAAATGTTATCATACCTCCATTGAATTAATCCTTCAATATAGACTCAGAAACCCAGAAGCTCTAAGTTTAGAATCAGGCTACAAATGACATTTTCTTGACTTTTAATTTAGTGTGATTGTTTGGGTGAATTATTATTATTTTTTACCATTCTCTCCAAATACTATTATTCACTTTACTGTCTTAGCAGCTTCTATAGGTAGGTGGCAAATTTTGTCAGGGCTGATACCAGAGCAATTTTCTTAAAATATGATCACTATACTTTCAGCCAAAATCTGTAAAATTCTCATTATGCCAAATCAAAAAGTCTGGTTTCTTTTTTCGAAACATTTTCAGAAGTTTGTGTAACACAGAGAATATATCAATAAAGATGCTATAGTTTTGCTTCCTTTTTTGCAATGTATAGTGAGTGCATTTGCATTGGGAATGCTGCCAAGAAGACACGCTTTTGGGTGGTATTGTGTTGGCTGAGCATAAGAGGAGGCATGAAGGTCAAGAAATAAAATACATGACTCTGTCAAGGTGTTCCTGGCTCTGAGGCTTTAAGACAAATCGAAGATATGAAGAAATTGACTTGAAAAAAGTTGTTACAAAATGGCACTTGTGTCTTCAATATAGATATAAGCAATCACTTAGTATACTCCATGTTCTTACAACAAATTGAAAATCAGAGTTTTGACTATAAGTGCTAAGAATCCTCTTCCACCAAGCTAAGCTATTGTTGATTTTCTTAAACTGGAAACTATTTCCCCAGGTTTCTATTCCCTAAATGTTTACAGGTTAGAGTTGTCAAAAGAGAAACTACATGAGAGTGGAAAGATGAAAGTGAGTTAAGGCTCCTTACTCCTGTGCAATATGAGCTACTTAAATATGTATTTTATTGTTGATCCCACTGTTACTCCTTTTAATCTTGTTTATTCTATTACACTTGTCCCAGTTCCCCCCTTTGCGCTCTTCTGTCCCATCCCACCCCCAACTCCCACAGTCCATTCCCACACCGTTGTCCCTGTCCACAGGTCATTCATTCATGTTCTTTTACTACTCCATTCTACTTCTTTCTACCATTCTCCCCTCCTCCATTTCCTCTGACAGTTATCAGTCTGTTCCCTGTTTCCATGTCTCTGGTTCTGTTTGGCTCATTAGTTTATTTTGTTCATTAGATTTCTCTTATAAGTGAGATCATACGGTATTTGTCATTCACTGCCTGGCTTATTTCACTTAGTATAATAGTCTCCAGTTCCATCCATGCTGTCACAAAGGCTAGGAGTTCCTTATTTCCCTCTGCTGAATAGTATTCCATTGTGTAGATATACCACTGTTTTACATGTTCCCTAAAAATTTTCCAATGTATACAGGACCAAACGCAGTAAACCAAAGTGAACAATGATACTGTACAGTATATACGGCTTTTGCCTAAGTACAATTTAAAGAGATTAAATAAGTCTGAGTTAATGGCCCAGGGAGGATGTCTCATATGAGATATACCACAATGTCAGGCAAAAAAAACCCTAATCATGATGGTGGTATATTTTGAAAAGATCAACCACATCAGAATGAGATGATGTTTTAATATATTTGTCTTAACCAGAGTACTTTTGGACTGAAGAAGTCCCCTTAATAATTAAATAGTGCAACAAGCAAATTGAGCTATCCTAGGCAAACTAGTATATATGGTCTCACATTATGGTCTAGGGTTGTTTGTATATATATATACACACACACACACACACACACTTATATACACATACACATATACACACATATCTGGAAAGCAAATATGACCTTTTAAAAATAAAGAAACTAGAGGCCTCTACAAGTTCCCTGTAGTATGCCCATCTCCATTGATTTTGCCTGTCATCAACTTGCAGTCTGGGTGACTTTCGTTCATTTCTGCCATGCATTTATTGACATGTCTTTGCTGTGCTAAGGATTTGAGTTCTCACAACAATCATGTTTATTGGTGGATACTGCTCTCTCTTAACAATTGAGGAAATTTGATGATTCTGAAAACACAAACTTCACAGAAAAAAGAAAAGCATTAAGCAGATGACAACTATGGGTAATTCAGTAACTTTATATCAGAAACACCCATTATGCACATGGCGTAGTTCCATATTTAAAAGTCACATGGAAAACAGGAGATGAAAATCTAATGATTACTAACATCTCCTGTTGATTGCTTAGCTCTGACTCAGCACAGATTAACAGGGCTAACGATTCAAAGTAGTTGTTGGAAACAGTCTTGCCAAAAAGGTCCCTTCACACAAGATCCATTGATTGTGCATTTTCAATGTGATTTTATTATGTCACTGAAAGTTTAGCAATTTGGGGAGAATTTTGAAATTAATGATGTTTTAAAATACTTTACATAAACATGCATATCCATTTTCCACAGATTAATACTAATTCCATAAATCAAAAATGATACCGTCTTATTTTATTGTACACAGATCTTCAATATACCACTGAGTTTCAGTACTATAATCCAGGGACACCTGGATGTTCACAATGTAGGTCTTGTAAATTATATTTTGATTTTTTTTTTCTCACCAACATTGGGAAGGCACTTGTGTTATTTTCTTTCCAAACTAATGCAAACATTTTTTAAATGTCCATTTTTTTCTATTTTTAAAATAAAAGGACTTCCATTAGTATGTTTTTTAAATGATGGGTTTTTTGGTGGAACTGTATCTGTTTTCCTATTGAAGAGGTACAGTTCAGTCAAGTAGCGCTTTATTTATTTGTTAATCTCTCTCACACCTTTGAAGTATTTATCAACACTCTTGTCACATTAAGATAAGATTATAACAGCTCCCTCAGCTGGTTCGCCGATAAGAGCCTGTTTGAACTATAGTTGGCAAGGATTTTTTAGTAAAGGAGGATAATGCTTTTTCACCCATTTTCTGTCTAAGAGCCTTCGCACTCTTTGTCACTTGCTGCTGCAACAAAGCACTCACTTCAGAATTACCTCTCAATGCTTAAATCATTTTGTGGCTTTTAGTCCAGTACATTTAAGAAAACTCTAGCTTTCAGGGAGCTGTGAAGACAGAATTTTCTGTCTCTATTATGTGAGGAGTTTGGAGAAACAAACCTTTTTAGGTCTTATGCATGAAATAGAAGTAAAAAGTTCTTCAGGAACTTCTACTTCAGAAGGATGTACACTGCAGCACATTCAGAGAGCTCACAATTGATGTGCTGTCTGAAGTGCTGTTTATTTCACAAAGAATTTGGGAGGAGATAAATACAAATTTTGTCATAAAATTCCTCAGAAGAAATTAAACAAAAATATCAGATTAAAAGTTGTAATTTCTCATAACGTCAAGTTTACATGTTTCGTTTTCCAATTACAGCTAAAGAACATTAGCAAAATGCCTTTTTATGAAATAGTATAAAAATTAGAGGCCTGGGAATCAGAAGATTTAAGGTCGTTTATTATTATGCTTTGCTACTACTTAGTTATAACTTATTCAGCATCTCCATTTTCAATTTTAAGTCAGTATTGAAATAGAATAGTTTCCAACTCCTCAATTTTGTTGCTGTTGTCCCATTCCTCACAAGCCACAGTGCAATGCCAGGCATGCTTGGGGCACAGGGAGAGCACTGTGGACCCCTGGGACAGGCTACGGAAAACGGGGCTTTCTCTCACACAGGAAAGTCTTCAATTTTTATCTTTAACTTAATTTTTCACTAATTCTTTTTTTTTTCAAATTTTTTCATATTTTGCCCTTATTTGTTTTCCTTAAACAAGCCAGGTTCCTGACTACCTGATGATCGATTCCCATGTCTCAGACTTCATACTCTATACTCATTGTAATTTCTGTATCTCTTCCCTCTGTTAAGGTAATTATTCTATATATTTGCAATAAACACTATTGTTATGAGCTACCCTCCATTTCTGTTGACCACAATCACTGCAACGTGAGCAATTATAAAAATGGGCATTTGATATGGAATATTACTATGAAAAACAAATATGAAATTGACCAAGCTGAGGGGATAATGGTAGGTAATGAGGATTTCTCCATCCTGGGCTAGAAGGACAATGTTGCTTGTCGTGTTGTGGCAATGGAATTGGTTAAATGGTTGTTACATGAATTTTGAATTTTAAAATGTCATCAACTTACTTGTAGCTTTAAGGCAGTACTTATAATTACTTTTTTTTTTATTTCATCACATACCTAGAAAATTATATTTGCTTATGTCACTAAATAAACATTTGATCTACAAAAGGCCAGAGGCTGGCTCAGAGTTTCCACAGGGCTTACTTCTAAAAACTGAAAGAATAAACAATTCAGTATACAGGCCCCTATTCCAAGAACACTGTTGAAGAGCTTTGTTTTCAGAGCCTGAGGCAAAGCTCTGGATACTGGGCTGCTGGGCTGCTTCTCGTACCTGCCATAAGGTTTTTCAACAAAGGGGCTTCTTTCCTCATTGGCCTACCTGAAGTCAGAAAGGAAGACAAAAAAACCATCCACATAATTTGTTTTGCTAAAATTCCTTCTCTACTGTGACCAGTTATTTACGAACGCAAGAGTGAGGAACTGGTGCCTCTTTCAGGTGAAAAAAGCTAAATCCAGCGCCCCATCGTAAATTCGGTGGTCTGAGAGATGACAGGAGGTGGGACACTCAGCCGATCCAATGAGCACTCAGAGAATCCAGGGACATGCGGCGAGGGTGAACGCTCCTACCTCTTCAAATCAATATCCTGCAATTCAAGATCTCCCCTTCTTCACACCCCCGCCTAAAAACCAAAATCTCCATAAATATTCCTCCCTGAGAAGCATGTCCATGAAAATGCAGTCTTGGGAAAAGCAAAGGGGATCTTCCAGTTAAGCCAGTTAGCTAACAGCTTTACTGTGCTTCATGGCTGAGGTTAAAGCAGGACCCTGTAACTGAGGTCTAGGGATTGTAGAGACCCCGATTGTCTTCTGAAATAGAAAGCCCAAAGGCAGGGTTTAGGTTCAAATAAATCAACAGATAACTATATTCATGGTGTCGCATTGCCATAGAAACCATAAAAAAAAACTGTAAAAAGAAGTTTTATGATTGCTCTATTACTAGAGCAAATTTCAGGCTGTCATAAACATGACAAAAGTAATTCTGACTGCTAAAGTTGTCCAGTACCTATTAGGGAGATGGTCCCCAAGGCCTCACTCTGGTGTGTCCACTGAGAACGCTGGAGAAAGGAGAGCTTCCCAGTCATAAATCCTGACCAAGGGAGCAACTCGACAAACAAATAGAACTCACAGAATTATATTTAACACGTTATGATACTCGCTTTGTTCTAAAAGGACTACAATGTGGGATTTCTTCTTTTATCTAAATAGGGGATTTTAGTATCCTTACAGTCTCTGTGATTTATATGTGTATTTTTGGCATAGTTTATGATATCATGACAGGCCATCTCTAGATATAACTAGAGGTAATTCACATAAATCAGGTATATTATTGATTGGTTTTCAATTCAGTTGTTAGATACTACTGTGGAGGGCCTTTCTCTTTGGGATTTGTTCACAATTATACTCATATATTGGAGAAAAGCATTAAAGTTGGGGGCATTCTTAAATATATATATATATATAGTAAGGAAAAAGTGTTTACATTTGTGGTCATGTGTGGGGGGCAACCGAGAGGTAACCTATGACTATGATCTTTTTCTGCCAGCATCTCTACCCTCCAGTTGCTCTTCATAGAATTTACCCTCTTAGCCAGTTAAGGTTGGTAGAGTGGCCAATGCTGGGGACACCATAGTACCTAAGGCCTTGGACAAAATGATTGACTGGTGAACTGCTGGTATCTTGAGTCATATCAACTGGAAGTCATTTATGGAATTTTCCATCCTGAGATCCCAGCAAAAGTATTCTTCTTCCTCTCTGGTATGGAAGGTTTAATAATTCAAAAACTACAAAAAAAAAACAATAACAAACAAACAAACAAAAAAACTATGTTGAAAAACACAGGTAAAAGCACCAATACTGAGAATTAAAACAGAAGAAAAGATGAAGAATGCCTTGGGTCTAGGCTGTGAGAGAGCCAGGACAGCCTTATTTCCCGAAGCTCTGCCCTTAATTACCTGAGTTACCCTGTGCTCTTCATACAAATTTTGTGTATTTTCTTAAATTATTCTTTCTAGGGCCATGTTGAATTGTGTTTCTATCACTTACAACTGAATGAGTCCTGATTAATTCAGTTAATACCCAACTCTGACATTCTTAGATCCTGAGGTACTATGTTTGTTACCAGAAATATGCCTAGGATTATTTTAGTATTCAATAAATATTAAAAAGTTACTAATAAAAAGCAGGCATTCCATGATTACATTTGTCATTGGCCTTTAGACTCTACTATATTTAGTGATTTAATCATAACAAACCACCTGAAATAGCTATCTGTAAAAATAAAAGCAATGAAAACATGATGAAGGAGAATGATTTTTGCCTTTATTCATCTCCCTTAATTCACTTTAATTCATGAGACTAAGCTTCATTGAAATAATATAGTTGAATAATATTAATTTCCACTAAACTAATCCTTATGAAGTGACATGTTTTAGGTGTTCAATGAACATTTGTAATCTCAGAGTACAGACAATTGGCAAAGACAAGCAAATAAAGATTCACAGATCTACCTACCACTGAATATGTGACCTCATACCAGTTACTTGGCTTTATAGGTGCATCTTAAGGAAGGTGTGGTAATTCTCTCATATCTCCCATCCTCATCAGTCTTTATATCAACAAATAGCTTCTTTGTCTCACTGCATTAATTTCAAATAGTCAATATGATTATACAACAGAGAAACTTACTCCATAATATTTGGTGCAAGATCTTTTATAAAATAGCTTAAAAACAATTGATATATGATTATACAGGTATATTATACATTATATGTGAAAGGTAACACCCCTAAAATTAGGTATTACGATTTTTTTACTTGCTATAAATGTATAGCTGGAAGTAATATACCAATAAACCACAGATAGGAGTAAGGTAAGGTTGACAAGAAAGATCTTCGGAAGAATGATTAAGAAACTGCAAATGAGATGATATGAATAAATAAGAACCACCTCTGAAGTTAAAAATATCGTCATTGTTTGTGTGTTTTTAAAAAATTATTATTTCAATAGGGGAAGATATAACTGGAATGCAATTCCTGACTAACCTGTCTTCTGTAGTTTTCTGAAAGCTGGGGAATAGAATGAACTCAACAACCAAGAGCAAATGGTACCATAGCCAGAAGAGCTGGGAAAATGTTTTTTTTCTTTTTTTCTCGTCTTGGATTGTTGAAAGGATGGCAGACTATAGAAGAATAGAGTGCAGATAGAGAGGCAATTCAGAAAGGCATTATGTTAGTCTGGGCTATAGATGAGGAAGTCTAGTACTGGAAGGTAAGAGTTATAGTGCTGAGTAAATAAATACATGTTTCTAGAAACATATCTTAAAAATAGATCAAAAAGGGACTTGTTAAATTGTATGTGATAAAAAAGTGAGGAATGAAGGATGACTCTAGGATTTTAGTTTCAACAAATATGTGCAAGTTTGGGAGAATAGGCCTGGGATGGGAGAAGAAAAGAAGAGTTTCTTTTTAGGCATCATCTAGGTAGAGGATTCAAGAGATGTAACATATTATGTTGGGAACACAGGGGCAAAATAAAAACTGATATGAATTTGGATATTATCAGTCTGTGTAGTATTTAAAACCCAAGAACTAATGTTATCCCTGCTAGGAGAGCACAACCCAGGAAGAGAACCAAGGATTAATCCCTAGGCTACATAAGCATGAAGGGATCTGTAAGGGGAGAAAAATCTCATAAGAGAAACTTAGAAGTTTCCGGGGATATCAGAGAAAAATCAGAATAGTGGTTTATCCAGAAATCAAATGAAAAATTGCATGATGGAGAGCATGTTAAAAAGTGAAAAATCTTTTAGAAGTCAAGTCATTATACAATAGCATAGAATTGGCCATTATATATGGAAAAACTCCTTGGAAAAATTGACAAGAATATTTTCAATAATGTGGTATATTTTAATACTTATTGAAGAGGCAAACCCTAGAATATGAATATATAAAGGAAATCAGTAGGTACAGAAAATGCATTAAAAAATTTTCTGTTAAAATTAACAAGATAAATATAGTAGTAGTTTGATGCATGGAAGGTTTTTTTAATTTAAATTTTAGGTGAGAGAACAGCTTTGTATATTTACATATGTATACAGTGCATCTCATCTCACTGTGTAAAAGATTTTCATCCTCAAACTTTGTTCTTACTAATGTATATTACATATCTTTTGAAGCATGCCTAAAGTAAACAAAGCATTTGGAAAAACCATGTGTTTAATAAACTACATGGAAAGTTATTTTTCTCACAGTTATTTCAATGTGCAGCAAACTGTTTCTCTTCTGGATATTGCATTTATTAAATAAGTCCACAGAATAGCAAACAACTAATGAGGCACTTTTTAGTATATTACTGTTTTCTCCTCATGGCCTTTGCTCTAAATTAGCTCTGGATGCCATATGCTGTTATTTTTCTTAAGCAGACATGAGTAATATGCTGTAGACAGAAATATAAAAAATAAAAATGTATTAAAGTATTTATTTTACCAAAATAAAGAGAAGCAGTACTTTTGCTTGTTCAAATTAAATTAATACTAGACATATCCATATGGTATATGTCTGGAATCCTGAAAGAAGCCTTGCTTTCATATTGTGATTGTTCAAATCTTGGAATAAATCTATCATTGACTTCAATGAGATTTTGTGTAGCAAATGTAGGGACAAGATAAAACCATATACCAAATGTATTTATACATTATTCTCAACTTAGGATGTTATATTCATAAAAAAAGATCATATCGGGTAAAGTCCTTATGAGATGTAAAACTGTTTGCCTAGAAAATGTGTCTTAAGTGGAAGTCAGTTTGGCACTTAACTTTCAAAAATACTATCAACCAAGGTCTTGGATAAGAGCATACATTTATTGACTTGGCCCTTCGTGTTTGTTCTCCTCTTGATTCTCCCAGAAAATACAAATGATTATGACCTCAAGAGGTGTTTATACATGTTTGAAGACCTCATTGCTGTTTCTAGTTGATCTACATAAAATAAGATAGTTTTTTGACAAGTGAGAGAGAGATATATATAAATATATACATGTTCTTTGTTGTTGAGGACATGAGTGGTGATCATCAGATATTTCACAAAATGAATTGTTTTCTTAGAATCCCCTTCACGATATTGGAATATGGTTAACCAATTGGTCACTATAAGAAAAACAATTAAGCCAAGGGCAGTTCAATTCCATATCTGTGTAGATCTGGAATATAGTGAGAAAATATTAAGAAATGGGAGTACTGTTATCTCTCCAATACTTTGTATAGATGTTTTCTCTACATGCTAGTACAACTTAGAAAGTTACTGAGAGTGTTATTTTTTCTTGAGAATATTTAACATAATATTTACTGTGGGACCCTCTTTTCAAAGAAACTATTTTGCATGAGAAACTTTCTTACTTCATAAGGGATGTCAATGAAAAAATTACAACTAAAATATCCTGATTCATGGTGAAAGACTAAAAGCTGTTTCTCTAAGATTGAGAATCAGGCAAAGATGATGGCTCTGACAAATTTTATTGAAAATAGAACTGGAGAATCTAGCCAAACAATGTTCAAAAATAAAAATAAATAAGTAAACATTAAAAAATGAACTACTCTATTTTTGCCGTGTATAATGCACACCTATGTTTTTGTGTGCAGGATTATTATATCTAATTATATTGATGGTATGTAATCATCATACCCATGTATATTTGAACCCTTATTTTTCCCTTTAAAAATTTGGGCAAAAAGTGCACATTACACACAAGCAAAGTATGGGGTAATTCTCTTTTATTGGCAGGCAATATGTTCATCTACGTAGAAAAACCTAAAGGGTCTAAAAGAATACTGGAAGAAAATTAGTGAGTTTAGCAAATTGGCAGATATACAATCAACATGGAAAGATAAATTTTAACCTATGTACTAATAGTGAGCCAGTCAGAAATAAATTAATGAAACATTTTTAAATAGCATCAAAAAGGCGAAAAACAGTTTTGCAATAAGTTTAACAAAAGAAATGTAAGACCTGTATACTGAACACTATAAAGCATTACAGTGTGAAAGAGAGAAATTGGAGAACATCTAAATAAGTGAATAGTCACTGCAATTACATGATTTGGGAAACTCAATATTATTAAAATGGCAATGTACCCCAATTGATATACAAATTCAATTCCTTTCAGTATTTTAGGTGTTTAAAATTGTAGAGAGTTACAAACATCCTAAAATTTATATGAAAATGTGAAGGAATTAGAATACCCATAGCAAGCATGAAAAATTGAGAAAATAGATGAAGAACTTCTGCTACCCAATGTCAAAATTTAACAGAGTGGTATAGTAATCAAGATACCGTAGTACTCGTATATGTAAAGACACAATGATCAATGAAATAGAATAAAAACTCCAGGAATATAGTTTATAACACTTTTCCCCAGGCCCATCCATGCTGTCACAAAAGGTAAGATTTCCTTTTTTTATATCCACTCACCTACTGATGGGTACATGGGCTGTTTCCAGATCTTGGGCATTGTAAACAACACTGCAAGGAACATATGGGTGCATATATCTTTATAACTGGTGATTGGAGATTCTTAGGGTATATTCCCAGCAGTGGGATCACTGGGTCATAAGGCAGTTCCATTTTTTAATTTTTTGAGGAAACTCCAAACTGTTTTCCACAGTGGCTGCACCAGTCTTCATTCCCAACAACAATGCACTGGGGTTCTCTTCTCTCCACGTTCTGGTCATCACTTATCTGTTGGTTTACTAATGGTGGCCATTCTGGCAGGTGTGAGGTAGTATCTCATTGTGGTTTTAATTTGAATCTCCCTGATGGCTAGTGATGTTGAGCATTTTTTCATATGCCTGTTGGTCATCTGTATATCCTCATTAAGAGTCCTAAACAGAAGAAGTGTCTATTTAGGTCCTTTGCCCATTTTTTGTACTTGTTATATCTTCCACTTGTATTAACCCTTTTGTTATTGTAAAATACATCTGTATATATCTGGAAATATTTCTTGTCCTAAAGTCTATTATGTATGATCCATTTATGTAAATGCTTCTGCTTACTTACCATTTTTTAAAATCATGTATCTCTTTCCCTTTAAAAAAATTAGACATATTAAGAAATATAGTTGGGTACAACTTTTTATTCTGTCTCACATGTCTGAGTTTTTATGGAAATGTTTAGTCTATTCTCATTTAGATAACCATTCATATGTTTGTATTTATTCCTGATATTTTGATACTTTACTATGTGACCCTTTACTATGTGTTAAATATTAGTGGTGTACCATTTTTAATTTTTCTGTTATTTTATGTATATTTTGAGTCATTTTTAGTGGTTTATCAAGGAATTGCAATATAATATCCTTTTATTTTATTGTAATAATATACTTTATCTATTTGTGTTATGAACACAGCAAAACAGAGCTGGAATTATTGATTATATAATCTTAGGTTTAAAAATCAACTAAAGAAAATTGAAGATGTTTCATGAAGTCTTCTATGTTTTCCAATATATTATGATTTCCTTTGCTTTTTGTTTGTTTTGTTTTCTTGATGGATTTGAGTTTGTCTGATGACATTTCCTTTTACCCTAAAGGAATTTTCTTGTTGTTTATTGTACAACACTTTTCCTAGTAATGAATCTTCTTGGTATTTTTAATTTTTAATTTTAGGGATGTATTTATTTTATCTATATTTCTAAAAACTTTTGAGTGACATAGAACTCTTGAATAATATATATTTTTTACAATATAAAATATGTCATTCCACTGCCTTCTAGATTTATTTGTTTAAGATGAGAATTTAGCTTTAAATTGTATAGCTGCTTCTTTGAACATAATAACATTTTCTTCAAATATATACATTTGTCTTTTAATGATTAGACAATCATGTGTTTAGAGTGAATCTCTGTGTGCATGTCCATCCCACTAGGGACTCAGTTATCTTCTTAGGTCTTTAGATTTTTTTTAAAAACCACTGTGTCCCAAAATGCAAAATATAGATGATATATTATTATAGAACTGTACATTGAAACTTACATCATATTTTTAATTAATGTCATTCCAATAATTTTAATTTTAAAGTTTTTAAAAAGAGAAAAAATCCAGGTTTGCTATTTTGGTAATTCCATCTTCTAATATATTTTTCTGCCCTTCTTCTCTATGCCTCTGGGGCTCCCATTATACATATATTGAGGTACTTTTTCTGTTCTCCCACAGATATGGAGCTCTATTTATTTGTTTTCAATGTGCTTTGATCTCTATTGTTCAGGTTTTAGAATTTATACTGGTCAAAATTAAAACTAACTGGTTCTTTATCTTTCCACTTTAATGTGTCTACCATGATTTATATTTGTTGGAATAATTTGAAGGGTGCTTATTGAACTAAATTAAAAATAGATATATAAATAGGCTTCTCCATAACAAATATAATTACAGGAGGGATTAAGTGAGAAATTGTTACTTTCCCTTGAAATTGGAAATGTTAATGCCTGATTTTTCTAATGCCTCTAAAAATTTGGAATTTTGTCTTACAATGGAATATCTTTCTATTTTAAGGTACTAATCATATACTTTATTTGGGTGGTTTAATGTATAAATGTTATAATTTAATAAACATTTACTAACAGGTATATAAACTGGATATATAGAGAGACATCTATTCTCTTATTTGTTGGATAATATTAGCTTTTACCTTATATTTTTTTAATAAAGGCTTGGAGAATCATCAAAGTTTAGGTATCTGTCCTTTGATTAAATACATTTGGTAGCAAGAGACTACGTCTTAGAGCAATCAAGCTGACTGTTGACATGAAATTCATTAGAAGGTGTATTCTAATACTCAGCCAAAATATTAACACCTTTGAATTCTACCTTTAGATCATTACTTAAGCTTCTGTGACTACATAGACATAGTTTAAAATCTCAATTTCAGAATGTAAAGGTTTCAGAAGAGCTCACAAATTTTTCAAATCTCCTTTTTTTTAAATTTCAAAATATTTGCTTCTTCAGTTTTCCTTTAAAAGATCTATTTATTTCTTGCCAACAGCAAGAAAAAAGGATTATAATTATACAGAAGGTGTTTTTGTCAGCAAAGTGAAGCAGAAGATTTAACTCCCTTTTAATGGAATTTATACTGCCGTTAAAGCAGTCTATTATCACATTAGCTGCTTGGGCAGACACCTCACTCTTATCATCATATAGATTTAACATAAATCTAAGGCCTTGCCTGTTTCTAGAAATATCTATGCTATTGCTTTGCATATATTGTCAAATTTGGGGGGGGAGGGTAATTAAATGAAGTTTTAGTGACTTAAATGTTTTCATCTGTCATCTTTTGGTCTAAGTCTTGAATAAATTAGCAGACTAGATATAGGGGATTTCATCCGAACACTGAATTGTGTTATCTTGTTTTCATTGTTTTGAAAACTTTTTCTACTGGTATTTTGTCATCTTCAGGGTTGCTCTATTGATCCTTTTAATATTTGGCCCAAACCTACTTTTATGTAGCTTTGAGTATTCCTGTTCAGTTGCCTGTGTTGGACTGAATTAATTTTCCTCGACTAATAGCAGGAGGTTTCAGCAGAATGCAGAAAAAGGGGAGCTTTTCAGGCTTCTCAGTTAAAGGTCTCCCTACTCTATTAATACCATGCTGAACTATTTCCTTAATGTGCCCTTCTTCTGACCCTTAGAATCTAATCCATTTCATGGGTACTTCTTCTGATAAACTGGGTTTTCTTTGAATTTTTTAAAGTCAACTGTCAGCTAGAGACACAGTACTTTTCTTCAAATGTGAAGCAGTCATTTTTTGAAGATGTATTTGGCAGGGACTTTATGAGATCAGTCACCTCAGGAATTCCTACACATTATGCACCTTCTTCTCAATCCGAGTGATAATAATACATTTATTGAAGATTCCTATTATGGTGGAGGTTTTTAAGTTTTTTTCTGGAAGTGGATATATATTAGAGATTTCTGAAATATGCAAACACAGAAACTTCTCCTCCCTGAGGCAGTTTCTTGACTTCTTATGTAGGCTTACTGGCTGGCATAGAATTTTGGCCACATTTTTTACCAAATAAGGAATTTGGAGGCTTTTCTCTGTCCTAATTTAGCTGAGAATATCTTTTAAATAATTATTATTGATTTTATTTCTGAATTTGTTTGGTTTTCTAAATGAAAAAGAAAAAACTGAAATCACTGCCATCCTTACCAAAACTAAATATTTTTCCTTAAAACATTCTGTAAAATATGCATTTAATTTTTCCTATATAATTTTGTTATTTCAGTTTGTTTACCTATGTTATTTAGAAGAATATTTGGTGTATTCTTTGCATTACAATGGCTTAGAAAAAAATCAAACCATAGGCCAGATATAAAGAGGTCTTAATTATCCTCCATGATACACGAGGTCTGTCTAGAAAAAGTCCGGTCATTGTTAATATAATGAGAACAATTTGCATGACATCAATATAACCTGACAGCCAAGGAGAGGGGACTGGAATATGCATGTGTGAGCAATGAGGACTTCACTGTACTAGTCAGTGGGGGCTGTAGACACAGTTGAGTGAGCATGCATACTATGTCGACATCTCATTCAAAATGACTGAGTGAGTAGAACAACGAATCTGCATCAAGTTTTGCGTTAAGCTTGAACATTCCTCATCAAGTTTTGCGTTAAGCTTGAACATTCCTCAGCGGAAACTATTCAGATAATTGAAAAGGTCACAGCTATGGACAACTAGTGACTAACAGCTTCATGATGACAACGTGCCCACTAACGCATCACGTCTCGTGCAGAGTTTTTTGGCAAAACATAAAATCACCCAAGGGACTCAGCCCCCCTATTGCCTAGATTTGAAGCTCTGCAACTTCTGGCTTTTCCCAAAACCAAAATCACCTTTGAGAAAGAAGAGATTTCAGATCATTGATGAGATTCAGAAAAATACAATGGGCAGCTGATGGCAATTTGGAGAACCGCATGAGGTCCTAAGGTGCCTACTATGAAGGGGACTAAGGTGTTATTGTCCTATGTACAATGTTTCTGTATCTTGTATCTTCTTCAATAAATGTCTCTATTTTTCATATCACATGACTGAATATCTTCTGTACAGACCTCATATTACCATGCATGTGTCTACATACATAAGAAAACATAATTTTATTTTTAAAAAAGATATTACCTGGCTGATATTTACATTATTACTAACACTACAATTAAATATTTTAAAATCCATAATATGGAATTGGAATGCAAGTAGTAGAGTAAGGACAGAAATCTAGTTATGCATTAAATATTGGAAATGGGGGAATATGCTACCTTTTTAATAAAATCTGACTCTGTAAATATTTTAATTTTATTAATTTGATCCCAAATTCTTTAACTATCACCCAAAAATCTATTTTGTTGGGGTGCCTTTCAAATTTAAAACAACTCTCTTACTCTCTCTTTCTGTCTCTACCTCTTCTCTTTGTCTTTTTCATAATACTCTTCCAATTAATGTAGCTTCTTCCATTATCAACCTTAACAAGTCTCTCTCTCTCCTTTGTCTCCCTCTCATCTTTCTCTGACTCACACTATTATTCTAATAAGTGAAGTAACAGTTAACAACTCCAATAATTATTTCCAGATTGCAATATCATTGCCTTACATAGAATATTACAGAAAATTCAATTTTAAAAGATTTCACTACTCATTCAAAGGTTATAAGTGTTATTTACAAATTAATATTATTCTGATGTATACAAAGAATAAAGTAGCTCTCTACTAAGAAAATTTCTAGAAAAATTATTTGTAGTACTATGCAAAACCCATTTTTCAAGGTAGAGGTGGAGCTTAGAGAAGATATGTGCAGATAATACTGAACTCCATATGACTGTAGATAACTAGATCTAATTAAGAGGAGAAAAACATTCCTATTAGTTCAAATTTCAAGCTCCAAAGACTAGTCTTTCCTCAACCCTAATGTCCATTCATCTGCTTGCAAGCCTAGGAAAAATTGTACTTTGATATTGTCAGTATGGTCAGCTCCTTCTTTCAGTTTATTTTAGAGTTTGGAGAGGTTCTATGTTCTTTTTACCCTTCATTTGAATAATATATGTTATTTTATTAAAATAGTTTAGAGCAGAAAGTCAATAAACTTTTAAATAAGCTAGGAAATGAGTTTTTCCTAAGTTTCTCATAGCATTAGATACAAGTTCACTATTACTAAAGAAGTAAAATAAGCATATTTAGATTTGAATTTAAAATATATGACATAATTTCCAATGTTATTTAATATCCACAAGCATATTTCATTTCCTTATTTTCTAAGATGGGCATTGTTCAAGAGGTAACATGTTCCAAGAGATTGGTGACTTGCCTACCACCACATATTTTATAGTAAGTAAAGGAATTGAGAATGGAGCCTCGACTTCAGAATTATAGTTCAGGATTCAGGTCACTTTATTGGTTCTTCAAATCAGTGCTATATATCATTTGTTTTTGGACACTGTAAAGTGGCTCTTTCTTAATAGGAGAATAATCTGTCCAGTGTGATTGCACCAAGACCATAAATCATTCAAATATTCTTTTTACCTCCTTATCAAATAACTAGTTTTACATATAATTTTCAGATGCTTCACAAGTATCTATTAGCACTTATGTTTTATAGTTATGTCCTGGTACCAGCATATTTTTACCCACCATCAAACAAATACACAGCCTGTATTTTTCTTTGCTTTAGAATTGTCTGGAGTGTAGAGATGCATGGCAGATACTGTTACTTACACAGACCGTTTTCAAAGTTTGTCACTTCTGACATAAGCACGAGAGCAGGAATTGTAGCAGGGTGATATTGATTTCATTGTTGTTACAGTTTTCCTATCTCTTTGGCAAAAGTAGTACTTCTCTCCAGTTTAGGGTTCAGTGGGTGAGAAAACATTGAGCTTTTAGTTCAAAAAGCACAGGATTATTATCTGATTACCTCCACTGTTAGCTTCCATAACATTTTTTAGGAATAACTTCTAATTATCCACCTGTTATGTCTCCTTCTAGAACAATGTGGAAAAGTAGTACAACTTATGATTACGTGTTTGTCCTGTTTTAGTGGTAAGAAACACCTTTTAAACATATTTCTCAATGTAAAGTTACAAGAGAGCTTTTAAATGGCAAAGGATTTTAAGTTAGAAAAGATCTTAGTGATTATAGGTAAACTTGCCCATAGGTAAAATGATGTTCTAAAAGTTTACAATGTATTAGTAATAGTGTTATAAAAGGAAACATGACCACCTGAGTTTAATTTTGCTTCTCATCATATAGTCTGCTAATTTATTAGCACCTTTCAAAACATTTTGAGGAAACCACCAACAGAAATGAAAAAAAAAAGTTAATAACAAGGATTTTTTTTTTTAGCTGTAAGATAAAAGACCGGTAGAAAAAATATCTTAGGAAAGATTTTCTGAACTGTATTTCATACCTTGCTTTAACTACAATGATGGTATAAGAGTGATTATAATAATATTGTAATTGCAAATATTATTATAGAAGCTATGAAAACAGAGCCTTGCACACACACACACACACACACACACACACACACACACACACAAGAACTCTTTTCAAAATTAGCAAATAAAACTCCAAAATATAATTGCCCTTTATTTAGGGTATTTAAAAAAGTGGATAAATAAAGAAGAATTATTATGGGAATGCGCTGAGTGATCGCTAATTCCATCTAATTTTTCATCATTACATGTTACTGAACCTATGATACCACTTATAAGTAGTAAAAACTGCACTATTGAAGCTGCAAGATAGGTTCTGCTTAATCAAATGTGTTCTTTAATGTGTTTTCTGAAAACAAAATAAAAAATTACTATGCTATAGTAATAGTATACACTTTACCCTACACATTAAAAAGTGAAGAATATTCAGTGGATTTCTGATAAAATTTCTAGTTCCTTTTCTTAAAACCATTGACAACCTAGGGTTCTACCAGGAGTCTGGAGAAAGACAGGAAGCAGATACAGTTTTGAGCAACTGATTAGTCAACTGATTAGCCTCCTACCAACTCATTCTTTGTTGGACAGCTGGAAGAGGTGAGATTCATCCATATTATAAAGTAGAAAGTAGAGATATCTGGGCCAAAGAAGTTAAAAAAAAAGTCAATGGATAACAATGTGCATGACTCCCCAAAGATAAGCTACCAAATAATCCTTTGAGTACCATACTCCACAATCACTTGAGTAGTCAAAAACATTCAAATATATAACTATTATCAACAGGACTCACTAAAACTTGTGAGAACCAACACTAAGAAAAAGAGTCAGCAAAAATAAAATGTTAAAAAGAACCTAGCCAAGGATATAATCAATAGAGATAACAGAAGCTTTAGAATAACTATATTTAATATCTTCAGAGAGATTTTGGAATATTTTGTACAAATGTGATATAAATATCTAGAGTGGTTTTAATAAAGATCCAGATAATAAGAATTTATTTTGTTTCACAAATTTTAATTATTATGCTGAGTAATAAAAAATTTGGTTAATCTTAAAAACTGTTCCAGTTAGAAAAATATGGTTGTTGATATTCTCTATATTCCTTTAAGGTTTTTTCAAACATATCCTCTTTGATTGAATATGAGAATTGGAAAAATTTTCAGTATGCTTCTACTCATTTGGATTATTTTTCTTATCCCTGTAACCTACACTACATATCAACTAAAATACCTAGAAACTTAATAAGCTTTTAGCTCCCAATGTAAATATTTTCTGTTCTACACTCCAGATTTTCACAAAAGTATTTGAATAAACTTCCCTATTAATATATAGGGATAGGGATAATAATTTTCTCAGAAATATTAATCAACTTGAGGCAAGAATCATCAAGGTAGTTTGTTAGAAAATACATCAATTCTGCTTTATTTTAGTTATATTTATTTCTTATTTCATCATGTTTTGACAATTATTTTTATATTCAATTTCATGATGTTATGAAATGAAAAGGCCTACATTTTTATGCAATCTTTTCTTGGCACTCAGGCGCTCAATACCTCCCATTGCGTTTGCCCCTGGGGCTGTTAGGCTTCAACAAGGCCGTGCTTGTTGCGCACTGGAATAAGTCAGTTAGACAAGGCTTTTTCAAACAAATTGTCAAAAAATGTTTCCGAGCAATATAAATAATTTGTCAAAAAATTCCTAAGCAATATGAAAAGTAATACTATTCAATAATTAATTTATATCATAAAACCCAGAGATTAACAAAATCTGTGTAAATACTAAAAAGCACCTGTCATTAATTATGCCACTAATGTATATGTCACCTTGGGCAAGTAGTCAAAACTCAGTATAGTTCAGTTTTCTCAGACTTAAAGAAAAGGTAATACCTTCCCATTTTATTTCACAGAGTCATAAAGCAAAAACAAATGAATATACCTGGAATAAATTCTAGCACACGAAGACAACAAAACAAGTGCAAGTTAATAGATTAAATAATTTTTACTGTGGACATTTTTATAGTAACATAAAATATATCATTATTCCTTATAAAGTACTGTGTCAATAAAAATTATAGTGGAGCAAATGAATACTGGATTTTAAAATGCTTTCTAGTCCTTTATGTACACATGTGTACATCTACACATAAGTACCGTTAATCTATAAATCATTAGTTTTCTAGAAACTGCCTTATAGACAACTGATTCTGATTACCAAATCATGATCACTAGAATGGCTGTTCATGTCAGCATTAAAATGTAGGTTCAAATGGATCTTGCACGTGTGAAAAATGAGATGTTTCTCTCTTTTCTGCTAAAGTTCTCACTAACGTACCTTCGTTTTACTTGATGTATGTCCAGAGAAAACCACAAAAGGGAAAGCTGTGGGCTTAACTTCCAGCTGCTTGTCCACACAAAATGATTCGAAAAAACTGTGGACTTCGCAGCACGTATATGTGTATGATATGTTAAAAATTTTAATATAGAGCTGATATATTTTAATCATTATGTATATATTTTATACTGATGAACGCACATTTATGCATATAGTATAAATGTGTAAACACACCTATTTTATATTTCTACATAACAAGCATACCTATATGGCTAAATGGCAACTGCAAGTTTTAACATTCTACACTATTGTTCAAAACTCATTTTTCCTAAGAAGTATGCTTTTCCTTCCTGTATATATGTCAATAATCTTTCTCAAACCATGTTATTTTTCACTCTTTCTGTAAATGAACAATAACTGGCCTACCTAAATGGGATATTGTTTAATAAAGATACCTTTATTCTACAGTACAGCTCTGCGTTATCAATGTTGCTTCGCATCGTTGTCTTTCCTTGGTAGGCTTGAATAACAAGTGCGAAAGCCACCATTTAAAATTTTGTATAAAAAGAAGTGGCAGACAATCTTACAAATAGTGAATGCATTTGTGCAGCCCGGTTAAAGTCTACAATTAGAATGACATGAATACATCAAGGAAAATTCAGCAAACAGCAAGAAACTGCTATGTGTAGCTGAAACGTTTATGAATACCAAATAAATACCCACTAAGGAGCCACCTTTAAAATCACATTTACAGAGGGGAATGTAAACTTGCTGAATCCTATTGAGGAAGCAAACATTATTCCAAGCTCCAGGCGTGAAAGTCCAGAATATTAATAACCACCTATTTCTAGCTTTAACCTACACAATTAAAAAGTTCAAAAGTGCCAATGTCGATAGAGGTCTTTTAGAAAGATAAGTAGTAGATGAGACCCTAATTATTAATCATTATCAAGAAAAGTCTGAACCGCAATTAGCACGCCATCATTAAATAAGTATCACAGAGGCCTTTCAAGAGTATAAGCACAGTTTCATATCCAAACAGACCCAAATTTTATATTAAGAAGATGGATAAAGGTTATTTCATACATCTAACAACAGTTATGCTAAGATTTGTAGAATATGCTTCACAGATTGAATATGTTAAATTATAATTATATCAAATAGTAGTTCATATGATTTTTACTGTTGACAATGTCCACTCAAGCTGCACTCTGCCCAGGCCACAATATTGGCAAAAGTAATCAGATACTTGACTTGAGTTCATTATCATTTTAATATTTGTGTGATGAAGTGTCAAGATTCCTATTTTAAAAGACTCAGTATTATTGGAAACTTTTGTTCTCAAAATAAATGTCTAATTTGAAAAAGTAAAATAAACATTGAGATGTTAAAATTTAAAAAAATGACTGAGAGATGTTAAACTAGTGCTATCCACTGCAATATGATAATTACTTTGACAGAAGTGTATTTAAAATGTTGCGTGAGCTTAAATGTCACTTTGCCGTAGAGGATTCAAGAAGGTTTTAGCGTCAGTGGCTGATGAGTGATGTGGGATCAGATGAGAAATTTCAACAGAGGCATGGAAAGTTTAAAAAAACCTAAATTTCTAGAAACTATAATTTTAAGAACACCAACATAAGTAAAAACAATTATTTATGGAATTGTCAGAAGATTCAAATTGTGAAATAAAGAATTAAACTTGAATATAGGTCAACAGAAATTACCTTGAATACAAAGCAAAAAGAAAAAAGGTAGAAAAACCAATTTAAAAAAAAGAAAGAAAAGAGAAATCCCCACACCTTTCAAGATCTTGACACAATAATTTTTAAAAAAAGGATTAATATATATATTTAACTGGGGCCTTGGGGTGAAAAGACAGCAAGAATAAGAAGAAATGTTGGAGGAAATTCTAGAGATGACATTTCCAAAATTAGTGTCAGGCATCAAAACATATTGTTAATATCAGATATTACTAACTATGACACAATGAAAAGGGCACTCAGTCTTCCTTGTATTCTCCCCCAAAATCTGTAACCCCACTCGCATAATAAGAGATCACCAGACAAATCCAAATAAAGGGGCATTCTACAAAAGGCTCAAGTAGCAACTTTCCAGAAGTGGCAAGGCTATTGAAATTTAATACTGAGAAACTGACACATATTGAGGGCATTGATCAACTAACTAAATACAATGTAGTATCTAGGATTGAATCTTGGCACAATAAAAACACATAATTGAAAAGACTAGCAAAATTTGGGTAAATGCTGTTGCTGACTGAATAGTATTATACCAGTGTTAGTTTCTTAATTTTGATAAGTACACCACGGCTATGTAAAATGATACTAGGAGGAGGAGTTCCATGAAGGGTCGAAGAGATCTTTTCTTCCTGTTTCTGTTAATTGTTGATTCCAATTTCTTCATATTTTATTTTATTTTTATTCTATTTATTTAAACTAAAATGTCCAAAAAACAGTTCAGTCATTTCTCCCACCCCATCCCCCACAGCTTGCAACCACCAATCTGTCCTCTGCCTATAAGCTTGACTTTTTTTGAGTCCACATATAAGAGCATTAATATGGTATTTGTCTTTCTCTGACTTATTTCCCTTAGCATAATGCCCTCAAAGTCCATCTATGCCATTCCAAATAGCAAGGTTTTATTCTTTTTTATGGTGGAACAATATTCCATTTTTATTTATAGCACATTTTCTTTACCCATTCATCCATTAAAGGACACAAATAGATTGCTTCCATATCTTGGCTGTTGTAAATACACGTGTTTGAGACTTTTATTTAGTGGTGTATTTATATTCCTTTCTCTTTCTGTTTTGTGTATATGCTATGGGTTTCTGCGGTTACCATGAGGCTTACACCTAACAGCTTATATCTATAACAGTCTATTTTAAGCTGATAAGAACTTAAATTTGATCCCATTTTCAAGCTCAACACTTTTATTCGCCCCTACCACATTTTATGTTTTTGATAGCATATCAATTTTATATCTTTTTATCTTGTGTTTCTATTATTGTAATATTGTGATCATAGTTATTTTTATTACCTTTGTCTTTTAACCTATTAACTTTCTGCAAACCTAAGTTGATACAAAATAAGATGCTAAAGAGGAGCATATAAATAAATTTAGATACAAAAATATATAATTGTAAGTAAAATAGAGCATAAAAATGTAATTCTGAAAGGTCTCTGTATCCTATAAACCCAAATTTTATTTTCACATATTTCTATACTAATGGTTATTTATAAAATATAATTCATTTTAAATTGAAGATGCTTTGATTGTATCTTCCAATTTAGTAATCATAACATTTAGGAAAGTATGAATCAAAGTTATTGTCATTGGACGAAAGGGCAAACCTCAAAATCTCTGACTTGGGCTTGGCAACAATGTTTCGGCCTAATAACCACGAGCACTTACTGAACAAGATGTGTGGTACTTTACCTTATGTTGCTCCAGAACTTCTAAGGAGAAAAGAATTTCATGCAGAACCAGCTGATGTTTGGTCTTGTGGATTAGTACTAACTGCAATGTTGGCTGGAGAGTCACCATGGGACTGGCCCAGTGACACTTGTCAGGAATATTTTGATTGCAAAGAAAAAAGCTATTGTCATAATTAGAAAACACTGAAGTTAAAAAAATGAGTTGGTTGTATACTAAGGAGCTAGAAGTTTGATAGATGAATTCTCACATGAACAAAAGATAATATATAAATTGATTACATTTGGAAATAAATATTTTGGTTATATCACATATAATAATTCTTAAATATATTAAATAAATGTTAATTATATCACAATAATACTTTCTGATCAGTCAAATGCAACCAGGCAATTGCATCACATGTAAACATAACCTCAAGGAATATCACAAAAATATATTTAGATAGTGAAAAGATTCATTGAGTAGAAAGATAGTCATTATAAAATCTACGTACTAGAACTTGTCTGGAGTAATTAATGGGCATATAATTTTATGTTAATATGCATTCACCATAAAACACTGTATCAATTCTGATTTTTGTCTAATCTAATGGTAAGGAAATTTCAAATATTAAAAGAACATCTTATTTATTGCTTTCTGGTTACCAATGCATTTTTATATTTGAA
Source organism: Mormoops blainvillei (assembly GCA_004026545.1). NCBI lineage: Eukaryota > Metazoa > Chordata > Mammalia > Chiroptera > Mormoopidae > Mormoops > Mormoops blainvillei. The sequence goes on along the minus strand of PVJD01001699.1, from coordinate 172,839 downwards.
CACGTTTAATGTTCTTAAATACTGTTTAATAGATTCTACAGTTTCTACATTCTTCACATTATTATCTCTACTCTTTTCTTACTACCATATCTTACTGAGAAAAAATAATCTTTTTTTCTCAGCAAAATTCAGCAGGGTGCATGAGAATCAGTAGATATGTGGAATGTATATAGAAATGCAATTTTATAGAGACAATAAGGGTCATGTTTCTCTCAACATCCCTCACATCTACTGTTTTGTATTCACTCTGTGGAATATTGTGTTAAAAAGATAATTGCAGTATGCCAATAAATAAGTACTGTGATATTTTAACAAGTAGGTGTGTCCTATTTGTACTTCATACCAAAGCTGTTGAGATATCTCTCTTGCTGTCAAAATCTAAGAGAGAACATTGTTCTATCACCTGTTTTTTCCACTTATCCAGTTCTTTATGATTTTTTGCTAAGCTTTTTTCTTTTGTCTTACTTTTTCTATTAAGCGTCAGTAGCTCCTTAACCTTTCTCTGGGACTATATCACCCCTTGCCTCTACAATTCCTATTGTAGCAACTGATAATGTTTCTTTTTTAGGATGTTTCTGTTATTGATATATTGTTTTATTATTATTTTAGTCATCACATGATATTGTTTCTGCATATTTTATTAACATTATAATAGCTCAGAATATATTTATTTGGTGGATAAAAATATGATGCAAGGTATAGGTATCTGCTGCAGAGCACACAACCCCTACATGCAATGCTACTAATCAAAATGTGATGAATAATGTAGACATTATAGCAACTATTTACTAGACTGTGTACATTATCAGTGATTTTAGTATATGCCATTTGTAAAAAGTGTAAATAATGAATGAAGAGAGAACATCTTGTATATAATTGGGGGACAGTTGCAAACCACATTAGTATTTTGCAAGGATTATCATTTTTGTGCATATGTAAAATTCTATTACCACTTGGTAATTATGAATTTTCTTCATCAGGACATTCGCTCCACAGATATGATAGAAAGTATGGCAAACTTTCTATTTCAGCTCTAATATGTAAAGCTTATAAGCAGTCATTACCACATTTAAAACAAAAGAAAATAAAGCTGGAAAAAAAGCGAAAATCAATGACTGTTTTTGGACTCATCGGAGAACTGTGCTTACTCACAGGGCTGCATCTTGTGATCTAAGTGGCAGAGGAATCTGAAGAGCCTCAGCCATGATCTGCTATCTTTGATCAGAGGCCACCGAAGTTGTAAATCATCTACTTTCCCGGAACACTTACATGGCAATTTTGATGAAAAAATGGAGGCTGGCCATGGGTATCTTGAGAGAGAAAATCCCAGCGGTGACAGTCCTTGCCAGGGTAGGGGGCACACTTTCACAGGTTTTACCTCTAAGAACCCTACCAGGTTCACATGATTAAAAGCCAAGAGAGATGTCTTCACAGCTCTGGCAGGGCAAGGGAAAAAGTAAACTTTTTGAGTTATCTGTAGTGTATTCTCCATGAAAAAAACCTACAGGGAAAGGCTTTACCAGAGCCTTTTCCACCAGCTGAGAGAATTAATTTTTTACATTCTAGATCCCCTGACTCACAGGATAATAAATAAATAAATAAATAAAGGTAAGAAACATCTGACAGAATGTAGCAGCCTAGAAACAGGGCCACTAAATGACAGGATTTTCTTTTGATCTTTCTTCAAACTTTTAAAATGCAATATTCACTCTTAGTTTGAAATGCCTATAAAAAAACAGGTCCTGGACTGGGTTTGGTCTGCAGCCTCTGTTTTATTGACCCCTGGTCTAGAGAGAAAACATTTCTGCTTTCCTGGAAAAAAATCTCTTGTTCTCAGGCATGTCACTGATTCTTCGGTGTTCTTTATTTAGAGACGTTTGTCATGGTGAGGAAAACAAGCAGATCATCCTTATTTCCACTGAGCTCAAAGTTATATTTGTTTTAAAATAAAGAAAATAATGAATTTATACATATTGATTTTTAAGTAAGTTCATCTATTTTTTTACATGTTAAAATGATCAAATTTTGAAAAAAGATTGATCAATTAATTTATACTAATATAATTTCATATTTTCTACAATTGAATATTTTCTATAATTGATTGTATTGGCAAAATAAAAAATAGTTCAGATCATTAAAACCTGATCATGTTCCCATATCTCATCCCCTAATACAATTGTTTTTTAGACTTTATGTGCTTGTTAATAATTATCATTTGCAAGAGCTATATTTAAGAAAATTCTGTCTATCCTATTTTGCAACTTAGTTTTTATATATACAGCTACCAGTACTTACCTTGATAAATATTTCACATTGTATAATTACACAGGTGGGTAGGGATTATTTAAATTAATTTATGCCTCCCTCGCTTGACTGTATGATCTATGCATATAATATTAATGACTATATAGTGTATTGCCTGCCGTGTACTAGACATCTTTCTCTTTTTTAAGGCTTCATTTTTTGTCATTATATGTAACACAACCTTTAATTAACATATAGTGTATTGTATATAGCACCTTTACTGAATGCAATTGGGTTATTTCAAGTTTTATCACAAGGAATGGTGTAACAAATACCATGGTAAAATATAATTGTCTTTTAGAAGTAGATTTACTAGATCAAATAGTAGATATATTTTATACTAATCCCACTAATAGGCTTTTGTTGATGATAATGTTTAGCAATAACACATGTATGATTGTTCAAAATCCCTCAACATGCAAGGTGATTCCCATCATATACCTCTCTGCCTTCTCTCTGGAGACTTGACATTGAGAAGGTAGCTATCATATAAGGACATTGGCTATCATGCTGTATAATTTTGGGAGATTATACAAATTTGCATAGAAGCACCCAGATAAAAGTGCTGAATGGAAAAAATATTATTTAAAAATAAACTTCACCTCATTTTGCAGCATTGTTTATGTAAAAAGAAACGAGATCCAATTACAGAAGAGAATATTTAACAGATTTCTGGCAGAGGCCTTTGACAGATGGTTCTTTGTGAAAACACCTAGTTTGTTGCAGGACGACATATTTATTTTCTAGAGTTAAACAAAGCCACAATGGTAAAACTGAGATACGAGCCACAGCTGGAGAGTCTAGATTTAAAGCCAGGTGGTAATTTTGTCTGAATGAAAAATACAACCAAAATGTCTATGCCCACTCTAAAGCAGCTAAGCAAGAAAAGTAATTCAAACCGATAACTATAGACAGCTAAGAAACTGACATGTCTCCACCTACTGGCTTCCCACAGCACACTTGTGAACGGTGTGTGTGTGTGTGTGTTTTCATTTTGCTTAGAAAACTTCAGGAAATCTATCTTTATTATTGGAATGTACATAACATGTTCTTGTGTATTTGGAAATGTCAACCAGAAATATACTACTAAGTATAACACAAACAGAATGATAAGATATTTAAGAGTTAAGTCACACTTGATTGTCTTCTATATCACATTGTCAAACTGCATCTTATTAAAATTCAAATGTACATTTCCAAATGAAACTTAAGTATCAAGTAAAACATTTAAGAAAAATGTAATTCTGACTGTGAAGTAGAAGAGTATAGGTTTCACTTGATTTAAACCTAAATGAAAATGTTCAGAAACACTGAAAATATAAGAAGTTATACATAAAACAGAACTTCAAAGCACTTTATGTAACAAGTCATGTCTGTTTAATAAAACTTACTTATCTTCAGTTCAGTTTTTGTTATATTCTGTAATGTAGCATTCATAATTTGGCTGAAGCCATTAACACACCCAGCTCAGATTAAAATGCATGCACAATGACTCAAAAAACTTACTGGACTGTGTGCTTATTGTGAATCAAATAGTTATGAAAAATCAAGAATATTTCAGTTTATTCATAATTTGATGTGACTTTGTTAACCTTTCAGTATAATATTCCATAGGTTTGGGATTCATGTTTAAAAAGCTAATATCTTTTTTTTTGTAGTTGTTAAATATATTTAGACTCCATGTAAAGGATTTTTAAAATAAGAAAAATAATACACACTATAAAATATATTTTTAATTTTTTCTTCATATATGTAGCAGGATATATCTGGTGTTTCTGAAATGTGAACATTTATTTTAAATTTGGTGTTATTAATGTATAAAATTTGAACTTTAGGGCAGATATATCCCATTTTATAAGAAATTGTTGATTGATTTATTAAAGATTTTTTTAAAAGATTTTATTTATTTTTAGAGAGAGGGGAAGGGAAGGAGAAAGAGGAGGAGATGTGTGGTTGCCTCTCACATACCAACTGAGGACCTGGCCCGCAACACAGGCATGTGCCCTGACTAGGTATCGGACCAGTGACCCTTTGGTTCACAGGCCGGCACTCAATCCACTGAGCCACACCAGCCAGGGCAGAAGTTGTTGATTTAGTCTTAAGAACAAATTATGTTATAATAAATATGAATAATTGAATTTTCACACACTTTTTCCATACTTATTTTGCTCTGGAAGATATCTTCATTAAATTAAAACATTATTTATGTTAGCATAAAGGGGTATACTATTAATTTGAAATAGTTATCATAATATATATTTAAATCATCAGCTTTAATTACTAATATGGTAAACAGGGATAGACATAGCCCTTCTAAAAAAAATAAAAGTTCTTTGAGTTATTCAATCATTCTTAAAAATGTAAAGGAGATCTTAGACCAAAAAGTTAGACACCACTGCACTAGAACTTTGATTTTGGATTACATCTGCTTAAAATATCTTCTCAAAAATTTCGCATGGCTCTTTTATTATATTCTTTCCATCGCCTTTTTTTTTAATATTCAGATTATTATTAAGATGTCAACTGTTCAGAGAAGTACATCCAGTAAAGGAATAAAAGAAGTGTTCCTTTCTTTAATAAATCTGTTCATTTGTATTAGTTCAATGGTGCTAACACAAAATAACAGATTTTCAAATCAGAATTTATATGTCAAAGATAACACCTAACATCAAAAGTACCAAAAATCAACTCCTATCACAAACCCTATCAAGATACCTGCGATGTATTATACAGAACTAGAACAAATATTCCAAAAATTTTATACGAAACCACAAAAACCCCAAATAGCCACAACAATCTTAAGAAGAACAAAGTTGAAGGAATCACTACCTGATATCAAACTATACTACAAGGCCATAGGAATCAAAACAGCATGGTACTGGCATAAAAACAGACACATAGATCAATGGAACAGAATAGGGAGCCCAGAAATAAATCCACACCATTAGAGTCAATTAATAGTTGACAGAGGAAGTAAGCACATACAATGGGCTAAAAATAGTTTATTCAATAAATGGTGTTGGGAAAATTGGGCAGATACATGCAGAAAAATTAAGTTAGCCCACCTTCTTATACCACACACAAGAATACATGTAATTCATATTTAAAATTTTATAGAATGATGACCATTATGCTAAAAAAAATCAGAGATTAACCAATGTGTTTGTATGTAATTGTGGCATGTTTAATACTTACCTTACACATGTGAAAGTATGTATTTGTGCATATGTGTGTTTATATAGAGAGATGCATATATGAATCTCTCTATATATATACACACATATATATACACACATACACAATTAGCTACGTGTGTGCTTACACCATACAAGCAAACACACAGCTAGCTAAACCATATACATAAACATACAAGGAAAAATACAGAAAAATATAAAGAAAAATATAAAAATAAGTAAAATACATCAACAGTCAATTTATAAAAATAAAAAATTATGTAATCATATGTAATATATTTTATTTACTAGTAATTAAAGAAACACACTTTAAAGCTCACTTTTATATTTAGTTTATAAGCAGCCCAAGTGTCCATCAGTAGGTAAGTGGATAAAACAACTGTGGGAGATTTACACAATGGAATTCTACTCTGCCACAAAAAAGAAGAAAGTTTACCCTTCATGACAGCATGGATGGACCTGTAGAACACTAGGCTAAGTGAAATAAGCTTGTCAGAGAAAGACAAATACCATATGATTTCACTCATATGTGGAATCTAATGAACAAGCTGAACTAACAAGCAAAATAGAGACAGACTCACAGATGGAGAGCAGGCTGACAGCTCACAGGGTCAGGTTAGGGGGAGGAGGGATCGAGCAAAAAGGAAAAAGGACTCATAGACATGGACAACAGTGTGACGATTGCGGGGGTGAGGAGAATACAAAAGTGATAAGTGGTAATGAAAAATAATACAATAAAAATAAATTAAACAAATAAATGTGAATTACACCATGAAATATGGCTTATTGATATGCTTTGCTGTCACAGGTATTATATGATCATACTGTCCAAGGGTATAATTCAGATCTAGATTCTCTATTCACAATATTTGAATGTTTTATTGCATACCTGAATAAGTCATTTTTTGCAAACTGTTAGAATTAATTTGCCACTGATCTTCTAAGGCTTAAAACAGAAGATATACATCAAAAATCTTTAGTAAACAGGCAGGGGGTTTTAATGTTTAAAAAAATAAAACATTATAAGATATGGTGCCAACACTGGCCAACAGAAGGATGCAAGTCCAATGCAGGCAAATTGATTTTGTGTAATTAATTTTGGTCAAACAAAACTTGTATACTGGCTGGGTCCAGAATCAGTTCCAACAGTTCTCAACTTCTAGAGAGTGAGAATTCTGTATTTTTAGTGAAAACCATTACTTCATTTCAGTTGCATAGAATAAGTTCCTCTTTGCTTTAACTAAACACATACACACATACATGTGCCTATACTAGCCATGAAAATATATGTGTACTTATATGAATATATATATATACTATTTTTCCTATCAAGTCAAGCATATAGCTGACATTTTTTGTTTTAGTATTCTTATAGATGCTAGAATTTTGAAAGTTACAATAAAGAAACAGAACAAAAACCTATGTGTAGGAAACCAATTTGGATGTAAGGATAGTTTTTACCCAACAAAAACAAAAATTGTGAAATACATTTGTTTATTTACTTAATCTCTTCTGTCCCAACTAGAATGAGTGAAAAAACATTCAGAAAGAATAAATATTAATTGTTATTATCTCTCCATTTCTTCCTAGGATATCTTCCCCCCAATGTTTGATTTTCCTCGCAACCATTATTGAATGTGTCATTTTTTACATTCATATGTTTGTGTTTTAATAATTTTTATGGAAATTATTCTGAAATTATTTATGATATAAGAGCTTGAAAGTACTTAAAGATATGTGGTACTCTCTAGAGACAAAAAAAATTTGTGTACTTTAGTTTATACAGCTTCTCAGTTAAGCGCAATTTAAATGGTAACTCAATTGGCGTATCTCAAACAGATTTTCTCCCTGTCATTTAAAAAGTTCCTGCAAACTTCAGGTCTTCTGCTAATAAATAGTGGAAAATAATTTTTAGAAGGGTTGGAGTTTCTTGTATTTTTTCTTTAAAAGCTCATAACATTTTTTTTCTAATGTTGCATGATAATGTTTCCACTTACTGATGTATGGTGCACAGGTAAAAAAAGATAATTCCAGTTCTCTTTGGCTTTAATAGTAATTATTGGGGGAAATAGAATGTCTGTGATTTCTTTGGTATGGCATTTCTCTTTAAATATGATATCAAATAAAATATACTACAATGGAAATATGTATAAGCCCAGGAGGAAGCACAACAGTGTCCTTGTAATTAAAGTAAATGAATAAAATAAATCAATAATCATAAAAAGATTTATTTTAATGATATTTAGATTATAGAATTAAATGTGACAATTTGGTGAAAGTTTATTAAGAGATACTCTAGCCTACTCACTGACATTCATTTTTTTCTATTTTTTACATGGTTAAAATTTTCTAATATATGTTACTGAAGCAGAACTTTCTAATTATTCAAAGATTAATTGAACTCTAATATGTTGTGCATTTAAATAAAAATTTTGGTATTTCTGTACCTGAAAATTTCTGGGGAAAAAATATTGGAAGACGCTCTCAGACACTCTCGGATCTGACCAAAAATAATGAAATTTACCCGGTCAGGTGGAAAACTGAGTGCAATTTTGGCAGACGCAGGAAACAAGGGCTGCACGTGCTTATCTAAGCCCTGGTGTTCAATGCTTCACTTGCACTGGCTTTCAGCCATTTCAACCACGGTACGAATGAGGTATATAGTTAACATCAAGTGACAAGGTCACCACTAATGATGTCCTGGAGGGCAGTCAGTCTAGTTCCAAATTCTGAAATGACCATGTGGAAAGAAATGAGCATAAAATACGAAAAATACTTGTATCTAAATTCACTGATAATAATACCAGTAATACTTAACCCCTGCGCTTTACAAAACACACTAACATGTAGAGTTTATTGTGATAATCAGAACAAAATCATCAGGAAGGGCGATGTTTTCATCCACACTTAAAAACAACAAAATTCATGTTCGGAATCAAAAGGCATATTTAAAGTCAGAATTTTCTTTTTTGGAAAAAAGATACTTTTTTAAGCAAGGCAAGGAATGAGAAAAAGAAAGCCCAAAGTGATAATTGCTCATTTGAGTTTTAAAGTGATAGCCAATGAAAAATGGCAAAGTAACTTGGTACATTTAAAATATTAGTAGTCCTGGTTGCAGAAGGGAATGAAGAGGAAAAAATAAGCAAAAGTCTCCACAAATAGTAAAACTGACTGTACATGCCCTTTATAGTTCTGTCCAAATGTATAATTCTGTAAGCCCTTGATTCCATGGTTTGTTGACGTATACAATAAAATTGAAAAGATATGAATTTGACATAAACTACCAGTCTTTATTTCCTTCAAGTCTAATAGCTTCTCTTAACCATTAACTATCTCTTTGTGGCCCAGTTGAAAAGAGTTTGTATTGCTTTTTCACTGTATAATTACTTATCTATATTGTGAGCTGTTGAAACTATATTCTCTCAGTTTTTGAAATTATTTTTGTTTTTTTACACATTGATATTACTAATATAAATTTAAAACCTACATCCTGATGAATCTTAATCATCAATATCTTTGGCCCTTATTAGAAGTTATTGCACTTCCCCCATTTCTACTATAGGTTTATATAATTTTTGAGCTGGTGAACCCCCAGAAACACTTAGGTGGATTCATTTTCCCTTACAGATGAGATGCAGGGGTTAAAAAATGAATCTGCATCCTACCCAAATCCTAATTGTTGGAAAGAAAGAGAGCTCACATTCTAGTCCCTATTGTCCACTTTTGCATACAGAATACCACTAAACCTGGATAGCTATTTTAACAGTTCAGGTATGACTTCTTTTTTCTAAAACAAGTGCCTAACCCTTCTTCAATTACATCAAGAAATGACAGAACGACTAGTTTAAAAGCAGATTAAAAGAAGGATACAATACATCATTAAAAAATTCTAGGGTAATTATGTAACCTAGAAAAGAAAGCACAGGCCTCTTCTTGAACATTAGGCTAAGTATGTGAACAGAAGGCACTTCACACACAATTCACTGCACAGTAATAAGTTTCTAAATAAAACACAAAACTGATAATCTGTTCACCAATAGGTTATATAACAAGATACCTATATATATCAAAATAATCATGCTGCTATAATATCAAAATATATTTTATATCAAGATGAAAAATATAAACTATGGTTCATTTTTTTAATTTTAAAGGCTTTATTTTTTTTGAAAAGTTTTAAGTTCAGAGAAAAATATGAAATAGTTACAGACATTTCCCATAAACCCCCTGACCTCACATACATAGCTTTCCCATGATCAGCATCCCCCATCAGTGCAGTACATTTGTTACAAATGATTAATGTGCATGGGCAACAAAATCACTCAGAGCCCATAGTTTACATTAGAGTTTACATCTGGTGTTGTACATTCTATGGGTTTGGACAATTGTATGTTGCTATGCATCCATCGGGACTCTCACACTGAGTATCATCACACCTCTAAAAGTCCTCTGTGCGCCACCTATTCATCTCTCTTGGCCCCTCCCAAAGCCCTTGCAACCACTGATCTTTTTACTATCTCCAAAGTTTGGCTTTTCTAGATAATATGATACAGTTGTAATCATACAGTATGTATAGCTTTTTCAGGTTGGTTTCTTTCATTCAATAATATGTATTTAAGTTTCCTTCCTGTCTTTTTATGGATTGACAGTTCACTTCTTAGTGCTGGCTGTTCTTTGTAGTCTGTTGACATGACAGATTACATTAATTGATTTTTGAATGTTGGACCACCCCTGCATACCTGGAATAAATACCATTGGTAATAGTGTATAATTCGTTTTATACCTAGTTGGGTTTAACTTGTTAATACTGTTAAGGATTTTTAAATCTATATTCTTGAAAGATATTGTTCTGTAGTTTCCATTTTTCCATAATGCCTTTTCTAGATTGGTCATTAGGGTAATGCTGGCCTCATACAAAGATCCACCGCCAACAAATTCTTTTAAACTTTGTCTGAATAAATCTTAATATCTCTTTATAGGAGAAATAACTTCTCAGGGCACAGAATGCTAGGTTAGTTGTATATTTTCTCTCAACACCTTAAATATTTCACCTTACTCTGTTCTTGCCTGCATGGTTTCTGAGAAGTTGGATGTAATGACTATCTTTGCATCTCTATAGGTGAAACGTTTTTCACCTGTGGTTTCTTGCAAAATAAATTTTTCTTTATATTTTTCTGTAGTTTGAAAATAAGATGCCCAGTTGTAGTGTTTTTGAAATGTATCCTGCTTAGTGTTCTCTGAGCTTCCTGGATTGTGGTTTTGTGTTTGACTTAAATTTAAGGGAAATTCTCAGTTATTATTTTTTAAAACACTTTTTCTGTTCCTTTCTCTCTTTCTTTTCTATCTATTTCCATTCCACATACGCCATACCTTTAGCAGTTTTCCCATCGTCCTAGGATATTGTTTGTTTGTATGTTTTCAGTCTTTGTTCTCTTAGTTTTTCAGTTTTCTAAGCCTCTATTGATATACCCTCATGCTTAGAGACTCTTTCCTCAGCAGTGTCTTTATTAGTAAGTTTACTGTGATGGCTAATTTTATTTATTAACTTGACTGGGCTAAGGGATACCCAAATAGCCAGTAAAACATTTGGGGGCTGTGTGTTTTTGAGAGCATTCCTGAAAGAGATTCGCATTTGAATCTGTTCACCCAGTAAAGAAGATTCACCCTCAGCAACTGGGGCTGCCTCATATAATCTGTTAAGAGCCTAAATAGAATAACAACAACAAGAAGTAAAGGGATGGTGAGTTTGTAGCCGGGCAATATGGGATCCAGTCATTTGTCACTGTGTATACACGTAACACAAAGATTTGTACGGAAAGAAATAGGTTTTTATTAACTAGGTTCCCAGTTTGTGTGGGGCTGGGAGAATTCCTGCTCTGAACCCTTACACACAACCTCCTTTGCTCTCGAAAGGCTGCACACAAAAACTGTGCCCAGAAGATCCGCAGTATTGCTTATCTGTCCTTTCGGAGCTAAGGCAGTCCATGCAACCAGGTCTCCATCGTCTCTGGGGTATATGTCTGTGGTTTTGCAGAGTCACCATCATTTCACAGCAGCTCTCTCTCTAGGTCTGGGGTGTGCTGCCAGATCACTCTAGATGGTCATGCAGGGGAAGCTCCATCCACAAGGAGACTCGGTGTGCAGCTCTACAGGCAATGAGTGTAAGTAGTGCAGGACCCACATGCCAGGCTGCACCTGGCCGTAGCGTCTCAGAGGCTGGATCCTGGTGAGGCACGCATCCCAGTGCAGGACCTTGCCTCCAGGGAGCTGGCTTCCAATCATGTAGCGCCGAAGCCCTGAGTGGTCCCAGTATCTGCCGATCCCCTGGCAGAGCCGCAGCAAAGGTGGAAACTGCCCTTTCTAGGCTCCGAGTTGGAGGTGCGCAGGCAGTGGGTGGTCCTGGCCCTTGGCTGCACTGGAACTGTCATTGGCCATGCGGAGGCAGCAGTTGCTGCGGCTTCTTGTCTGGGAAAGGGCATGGGGCAGAGGCTTGCCAAGCCTGCGCTGGAGGCGTGGGTGGTGGGCGGGCAGCAGTCACCTCGGCCTCCCGTATGGTGGAGGGGCACGGGGCCTGTTGCCCGGTCCTGAGCCCACTGGTCCGAGTCTGTTCCCCACCCACCTTCCTGGAGCTCACTGCGATCCTGGCCAGGCAGGTCCCGCACTAGGCGGGTGGCCCAGGGCCACCTGCTCCCAGCCAGACCCATCGACTCAAGAGCCTGAGCCCCAAGCTGCTGACCAGCCAACCAGGGGAGCGGAGAACAAAAACATGCAGTTTCCGTGCTCTGTTTTTAAATACGCTCCTATAATCTCCTGCACAGCAGAAGTAGATGGGAGTGCCTGTCCCTCCCATCTAATTACCTCTCTAGCTTTAGGTGCCAGATCTATACCTTCCTTTTTTGCCGAGTCATGTATGCATTGTCCCGGTTGCCAGGGCAACACATGCATGCACAGTCTTCTGAGCTTCTCCACTCCTCCCCATTTCGGGGGGCTGTTCCCTCCATTAGGTGTTCTTGCTGTCTCTTTGATGTCAGGAAGTCCATCTCTTGCTTTTCTTGGACATCAGAGCTCCTAGTTCTTGGGCCTTAACAATCCAGAACTTATACCAATAGTCCTCTCAGGCCTTTGGCCTCAGACTGAATTATATCACTGGCTTTCCTGGGCCTCCAGCTTGCAAAATGCAGCCTGTGTGATTTCTTGGCCTCTGCAACCACATATGATTTATTATAATAAATATCCTCTGATACACATCTATGTATCTGTCTATCTATTTATCTATGCCCTATTGGTTTTGCTTCTCTGGAGAACCTTGACTAATGCACCCATCGAAAGTATTCTTTATTTCTATTACAGTATTTTTTGACCTCTAGTATTTCTGCTTGGTTCTTTCTTAGGATTTCCAACTTTCTGTTTACATTGCCCATCTGTTTCTGCATGGTGTCTACTTTAACCATTAGAGCCTCTAGCATATTAATCATAGTTGTTTTAAAGTTCTGGTCTGATAATTCCGATATTCCTGCGCTGTCTGGCTCTGACGTTTGGTCTGTATTTCCAATTATGTTTCTGCCCCTTATTAAGTCTTGTAATTTTATCTTGATAGCCAGACACGATATATTGGGTAAAAGAACTGCTGTAAATAGACCTATAATAATGCTGTAGTAAAGTATAGGGGGCAAGGACATGTTCTATGGCCTTATGATTCAGTATGAGTCTTTTCATGAGCTTATGCTGTGAACCTCATGACCCTTTGCCAGGTTTTTCTGCTCCCTTAGGTGGGACAGGATGGTTAGAGTGGGCTGGAGTTGGGTACTTCCTTTGTCCCACTTGGAAGACTAGAGCTGACTAGAGTTGGGTACTTACCTTTCCCTAGGTCAGTTAGGTTCAAATAATACTGCACTAGGTTAGGTTCTGGTTAACTGTCTTTTCAAAAGGTAGGCCATGTTAAGGGCAACAGAGTATTCTGGTGGATTTCAAAATGTCTCCTTTTCCTTTCTTCTTTCAAGTAGCAGAGTTAATTTTTTTCTCCAACATTTACTATGAGTACCTGGTTGAGTTCCTGAAGGTAAATCTCAAACAGTTGTGAGGGTTCCCCTACAAATGGGTCTGTGGTTTCAACACTCAGAGTTGTTGTCCACTCTGAGTCTCCATAGTTCCATCAGTTTCAATTCAGGTTTTCCTTCCCAGATCCTGGTTCCCATGGCAGTTTCTGCTCTTGAGCCTTTCCTTTCCCTTACTGGCTTAACACTCCAACCTTGGCTGTAATGGCAGGCCGTATGCCCTCCCCACATTGTGCATCCAAGAAATGTTGTTGACTTGTCAGTCTGTTCAGATTTTTACTGTTGTTAGGAGGAAATGGTGCCTTCTAAACTCTTTACTGTTTAAATTAGAGCATAGAATTGTTTCAATTTTTTGTAACACAACTAATAACACTCAGTCTATGTTTCTATACTCTCATTAGAGTTCTGTGTATCCACCTCTAGACCACTGTTGTTTATGTGGACACCTGAGTGGACTTCTGTGTTCTTTTACATGTATTTTCCTCTTTTTTTCCCTGATGTTTGATAATGTGGATGTTGTGGTTTATGAATTCTGTCTTGTTAACTGTATCTATTTGAAAACATGGTGAAACAAATATCCCCTTGTCCCACCACCCCATGGGGATTATATCTTAAAATCTATTGCTTGCCAAAAACTTTAGAACACTTGTTACTTTTCTTGTATCATTCTTTTCCTTTTTTCCTTCATTTGGCTTAGAAATTCTGGTGGCTGTTAGTTGTGGGTTACCAGAAAAGTTATAAAAAAACAAACAAACACGTGCATAAATTCATGAAGAATTCCATACTTTTAAATTGGAAAATAAAGTGCCTTTTAAAAAATAAAATAAAAATGCTGCAATGGCACCATGCAAAAACAATGACAATTGCCTGTATTGTCATTCAACATTCAACTCCCAAATGTTTTATGCACTCAGTGACATTAAAGGAATAAAGTTGTATTTCCATAATTCAAGGAATTTACAATACACTTGTATTGCATATAAGTGAGTAAAAACATGTACATATTAGTATAGCAGGATACCACATGTAAGATGTGGGTCAACAAGGTGCACAGTGTTATTTAATTTAATTCAAGGACTACTGAGTATATTAACAAGCACTTTGCTGGAGGCTGGAAAGAAAATGATGTTTTCCTGGCATCTCTCTGTCTAATGAGAGAGAGAGGAAAATAAACAAACTATTATGTTACCACGAGAAAAGTGATATGATAGAGAAATGTTATAATAGATCAAAAGAAAGCACACATCCTATACATTACTCTGCTGTAAATCATTTTTTTTTAATTTAAGATTTTAGAAGAATAGAAAAAATCTTCTAAAGATCTTCAGTGCGAAAAGTTGCATTAGGCATTTAGCTGAATGCAGGAAATGATACATATGTTGACAAGTTCTCTAAAATTTGATACTATTGAGGATTGTAAACCCACACAAAAATATTCTCAAGCACTTAATCTTTTAAGATTGACCCAATTCTCTGTAAAATTTATTTGGTCAGTAAAATTCCATTAATCAAAAAAAACCAGGAGTTTACACATTTGTCTGGTAACTCCTAAAAATGGATAAGCCATAATGTTGACTAAAATCCAATGCAAAATTGTAGAAACAAACACAATTAAACCTGGATGGTTTGGCAGAGATAAGATGGGAAGTCTTGCGCATGTCATTTTAGCCTCTAAGAATTTGTTCTTTATTTTGGAATACATAGACATGGCTCTAGTATTAATTCTCAACATAATTTAGTGAATATCTTTGTATTTTATGATTTGTAGAACAATTTAACATGGGTTATCTCATTTAAGCTCTATCAATACATTTTAGAGTAATTATAATTCCAATGTTATAAACAAAAGGAAGAGAGATTGGAGAGAAAAAGAAATAGTAAACTGGCCAAGTCACACCTTGAATCATGTCTTCAAATGTAAAATTTGGCAGTTTTTGCATAACATTTCATCTTCTGGCAAAATCTTTGTTCCAGACATTGTGATTTTACTTTATTTTTTACCTTATTTTTACTTCAAAATCTATAAGCTTTCTGCCAAAAAAAAAGAGGAAGGGAGTGAGGGAGGGAGGGAGGGAGGAAGAAAGGAAGGAAGGAAGGAAGGAAGGAAGGAAGGAAGGAAGGAAGGAAGGAAGGAAGGAAGGGAAAGAAAGAAAGAAAGAAAGAAAGAAAGAAAGAAAGAAAGAAAGAAAGAAAGAAAGAAAGAAAGAAAGAAAGAAAGAAAGAAAGAAAGAAAGAAGAAAGAAAGAAAGAAAGAAAGAAAGAAAGAAAGAAAGAAAGAAAGAAAGAAAGAGAAAGTCTATCCAGTCTTTCTCATTTTAACATCAAACTTTTCAAAATATTAGTTGTGGTAATATTCAATACCTAAATTTCAATACATGAAACCTAAACTAAATAAAAATTCTGAAGTACTTAATGCCCAGCAAAAGGCCTTTGCATTAGTTTCATATACAGTTTTCTTTCAACAAAACAGTGCACCCATTAGATTGAAAATGATCCGCATTCTCTAATTTGTATTGAACCTTTAAAAAACTAATTTGATTATTTGAATATTCTTTAAAAAGAGAGTTCTAAAACAAAACATAGTAAAACTGATTAATCTTATTCCCAAAAAATGTATTACATGACACTAAGTTTGTTTCACATTGTCACATTGGCAAACATTTATATTCTCTAACTTAATCGTGCATTTTTTATGTGAGTGGTATGGCTGCCTAAGGGACCAAAACCAGCTCTTGGGGAACAGCGTATGTTAAATGTTATAATGGTGCAAGGTCCTCCAAAGACTCACAGTGCATCATCAGTTACACAGCATATCTTGATATTAAATGTTACGGTGGTGGGCAATTAGAAAAAAAAAATGTCTAAAAGCCTAACAGGGAACAGGGACAAAGATGAAAAAAAGGTTGAAATATACAGTTCTCCAGATTATATCTCAGCGTATCTCAGAATTCTCTATTGAGAGAGAGGGAGAGAGTGAGAAAGCTTAAGTTGTAGAAGTTTTTGAAGTGAAAAAGGCAGGTTTAATATACAGGTCCAACGTTCGCTTATTCACAATTCCAACATCTCAGAATTCTGCTTTGAAATCTAAGAAGTTTAATAAATTGGCATCTGAAGTAAAACTAATCTGGATATCCCTGAAATCTCATTTCCTACCTGCTTCTGGTAGCTTGGCAAAGAGCCATTGCAGCAGATATGAGTGAACAGAAGTACAACTAGCAGTACCCCATTCAGGTTCCAGAGCCTCCCCTCCTCCTTCTTGGTGAGGCCACTTCCCTTCCCTCTGAAACCTCCATTGCTCCATGGTCACCTAGCTGTTTCCTGCCCACCTTCATCTTTCCATCCTATAAGTAAGTGAACGTTTTGGGGGCTGGGGACTTCTCCTAGAGTTAGTTCCACAGTGGGCTGAGCTCAGTGACATCCAGACAGGAAAAAACAAAAACAAAAACAAAAAAAACAACCACCTGATCTGTACTTATGTGAGGCTATTTATTGTCTTTACTTACACCTCAATGTAAAAATTCATTCATGTGTCATCAAAAATATTTTCTTACAGAGTGCTGCCCCATCTCTTTTAAGTGTTATTAAATATACAGGATATTAACTGTATCACCTTCTTAAGAATATATGATGATCTGTGTATCAAAAATTATCTGGCCCTACAGGTTTCAGATAAGATTACAAACATGCAGGAATTGCAAAGTTTTGCCCAGGGACTTGAGGTAATGCAACAAGGTGTGTGGTGCACTATAGGAAAAGTAGAATACCATGTAACGTGGGTTTGTGATTAAAAGGTTAGATGTGATACTTGCGTGCATAGGGGATGAACTTGAGAGATAATTTCCTTGATGTTATGACCCATTATTGTGTATACTTCCAACTGGTAGTGTCAACACCTTCTTGCCTTAGGATACGCTCTGAAGGCCAGGTAGATTGTTCCCCACCCTTCACCAGCAGTGTTCAACAGATAACTAGTAGTTTTTGGTATTTATTTATTTATTTTTAATAATGATTTTCCCAACTTTTTATTGTGGCAAAATATACATAACATAAATTTATCATCTTAAGCATTTTTTGCCATTGTATTAGTTTATATTTAAAGTTCAGAGTTATACAAACTTATTTGTGTAGAAAGTTACATCTATATAGAATGAATCTATTTGAGAATCATCAACTATAGATGCACACAATTTTGTATTTCAAAATAACTTTTCAGAATTTATCCAAACATTGTCACAGCATTAAAATGCTCTTAACAGGTCCAGTGACCACTGTATCAATGAAATAATCACCTCAAAATTATTTGTGATCTTGCCGTGTTCTACTGACATATTTCTTTCTTTCTTTCTTTCTTTTTTTTTTTTTTTGGTATATTTTGTTGAGTATACTATTACAGTTGTCCCATTTTTCCCCCCTAATAAACGGAGGGAAATTAGGAAGCCAAAGACCTGGCTGGTATTTAAGTCCCCTGATTCATTTACCTCTTAAAGAAGGTGGGTTTTAACAATTTTCCCATGGCGTGAAATCCCGGCTGACCATAGTGTAGCTTAACAGCATACTCTGTGTTCGGCCTTAGCTTTCTTTTTTGGACTTCTGCACTTCTCTACTTGTTTTCATGGCCCCTTCCAAATAAACTACTTGCACTTGTTACCTTCTGTCTGTCTCTGATCCTGGGGGAACCCAAACTAAACAAAGATTTCTAATTTTTTGCAGTTTTAACTAAGGTATGGGAATACTTTGATTAAATCCCATACTGATGCCAGGGTTTCTGCTTACATATATATCTCTAATGCTGTCCCAGTCCCTATCTGGCTTTATAACTATTTGCTTTTACATTCATTATTGTGATTTTCTATCAGTCATCCACTGATTTTGCACTATCAGTTTAAAGCAATACTATTCCATTCAAGGTTCTTAATTGTTTGAACCTGTTGTCTAGTTCTATAATCTACTGAAAATTATGGCATCCCAGATTATTAGACATTCACCATGCATCTCCATTGGATCTAAATGCTCCTCTGTGTTAGAACAACTCTTAGTTTCACAGCCTAGATTCAAGCCCCAGCAATGTTAAGTCTACTCTATTCCATTGTACTTAAGTGGGCTGTGTCCAAACATTTTCTGAGATAATAAGATCTTATGAATCATGATAATTATTATCATAAGAAAAAAATAATGGAGACGTGCTAACTGTAATGAACTATGCTAAATGCTGTACTGTTGTATCTCATCTCTATGAGCTGTTTGTCATCACACTGAGACACAATAGTGAACTAACACACTCAAAAGCATATACCTAGGAAGAGATAGAGGAGCCATTTATCCTCAGGACATCCGACTGTGGAATCCAGGCTTTTAAACACTATTCGGTGTCTTTCTAAAATTTTTCCACACTAAAGACTTCTTATCCTTTGGGGAAAACATCATGGTTTAGTGTAGATAATTAGATGTCTTTTATTCATGACCTCAGCACCCTAAAAGACTCCTTTATTCAGGCTGTACCAAGAGTCCCCACACTGGGGGCTTATAAATTTGACCTTTCCTTACCTTTGCTTGCTGTCTTTCACAGATCAAAAGCCATCACTGAGCAAGAGCTATAATTCTACTTAAGCCTCAACTTCCAAACATTTGTATTATATGATTTATAATGAATAACACTAGTGTTAAAAGTGGTCTTAAGCCACTTTTAAAAAGAACTAGATAAATATTTCATTAAACTCAGGGCTTATTTCATATCTCAAGACATTGTATTACTGATGGTTGTTCATCATTATATGATGATTTTATGACTAGTATCTATTTAGTATTTAAACCCTCAAACAGAACTTCCTTTCCAAATAACACTGCCTTAAACACAGATGTTTAGCACACAGATGTATGAGCATTGAATCCATTATCGCAGACCTACTTTGAGACAGCACTATGTAAAGTATTTTACATATTTGTAGGGATAAAGCCTCCCAACAACCTTGGAGAATTTGGATTATCCACATTTTTCTTTTTCAAAGAATCTGAAAATGAGAAGATTTTGACCAATCTCGCTTTTTGTGATCTTAAAAAAATCACAGAAAGAACAATACAAAAACCAAAAATGTAATGGAGACAATGGTATGAACTGACAAGGAGCTTGTTGATTGATTGATCGATCAATTGATTTCAATGCTTTTGGCAAGGACAGCCAGCTGAGAACCAGAATCTTAGGAAAGAGGACACCCCCAAAATTCACATATCTGAAAGAAAGCTTCCAGTCCCTCCAAACTTCCTATTCAAACTTGCTGTGCTTATATGTGTCCTCATCTCCGATAATGACAATTCTAACCTTCCAATAATTTAGGTCAAATGAGTTAGGGTCATGCTGGACTCTTCTCATTGCCTGTGCCCTTCATTCCATTTGTCAGCATATCCTGCCATTTACATATTCAAAATATTTCCAGAGGCTGAACATTTTTCAACCATGCTACTGCTACTGCCCTTTTTAAAACCACAATTATCATCCCTCCAGATCACTGTAACAGTCTCACTAACTTGTTTATGCAATCTGTTGTCAAGGCAGCAGACAAAATGTTTCTGTTGAAGATTAATCGCATCATGTCATTCCTTCTCACAGAATTCCCCCAATGCTTTCCTATCTCATTCAGAGTAAAAAATGTTGTTTGCAATGACCTATAAGACCTAACACAATCCCTTACAGGCACTTTGGCCTCATTTCCTTCTACTGACTCCATTCCAACCTGCTGTTTTCTTTTCCTTGAACTTGCCAGATACCTGTGCCATCCCACAGCTTTTCCACTTGCTGTTTCAACTGTCTGGAATTCTATTCCATCATCAATATAACTTTGCCCAATTATCAGCATTACTTTTGCATCTTGTTCAAATGTCATTCTTTTAGAGAGGACACCTTCTACTGGCGATCCAGTTTAAAGTTGCAAACTCCCAATTCCTAACACCTTCTCTTTCTCTTCTCAAGGATTTTTCTTTTTTTAATCCAAAGCACTTACATTATCAACACACCATGTATTTTACTTCTTTTTGTGGTTTATTATTTATATTCCACTATTTTAACATAAACTACTTGAAGTTTTTTGGAGTTTTCTTTTCTTTTCTTTTTTTTTTTAACTGCTATATTCCAACAACATAAAACAATACCTGCCTCAAGGTAGAAGTTTAATGTATAATTGTTAAGTGAACAAATATTAAATGCCAATTCTTTTGTACTTATAGCAGAATTTTAGAAATTCAGATAAGAAGACACTGGGGACTATAGGGATGTATACATAGAAAAAGTGGCAATAGATTTGGGCCTCAAATGATCACATTTTATGTATGAGGAAGACAGTAAGCAAAGGCAGCAGCATGCCAGGCATGTGCTGAAAGAATTAGTATAATTATCTACCTGGGATAGGTGACTTGTGCTAGAGAATGATAAGAAAGCATGTTACCAAATTGTTCTTTTCCCATATGGTAAAATACAACAGAGATCTCCCCGCTAGAGAATTCTGATTTAAGAATTTCTTCCTTTCATTAAAAACTCAACACACAAAACAAAAAAGAATTACTTCCTCAACACAGGGAAAGACCTAGGCACACTAATTAATGTAACTTTATGTCACAACTTTTGTGACGTTCTAAAAAATGATAATGCTGAAAGGCAAAAGGAACCAGCAACAGAAATCTTTAAAAGAGATAACTAAAGTGATGTCTAATCATAGCCACAAAATTAGTGTGTTCATTTGTGTACTTGTGTTTCACCATTTTACAGGACAAAATAAAACTTTCAGTTGCTCGATGCAAATACCCTTGCTTGAGTGCTTTTTCTGGTGGCTGGAACTTGTTCTGCCCATGTGCAAGGGTTGAAGAATTAATGCGACATACAAGTAGCCCTCACTAATGACTATTGGAAGTTGGTGTATAAATGCCCCACCTATTTTGTCCCTTGGGTGAGGCTACTCTGGATATTGTCTTTATATTCACTCTCAGAGTCCCCAGGAGGATTAGGCTCTAATTGCACACAGTGGTCACTTGTCTGATAACCCATACATGGCTGCCTTTCCCTCCCTGTCTTACATTCTTACTGCAGTATGGCTGCCTTGGGCTCAATTCCCCAAAAGACTATTCACTCTTATAACATTGTTACTACTGAGTGCACACAAAGTCAGACGTGCCGAGTCTTTTGAGGAAATCAAAATATTTTATGAATATAACAGAATAAGTTTAACAAAGATTGAGTTATTAGCAAGAATTTTCATCCATGATTCTTAATTACCCCATTTTAATGTTATTAAGTCTAAGTTATTAGATGGAATAATCATCTATACACAAATGTGTGCATGCCACAAATATCCTGTGCAAACACTGGTTTAGTAGTGGCAGAGAGGAAATTAGTGCTAAAAAATTAGCAGCCTAACTAATAAAAGCACAGCAGGCAAGTCCTTTAAAGGCTTTCTCTTCCTGGGCTGACCCTTGCCACATCATTTGTGAAGTCGGGTTTCATTATATCAAGTGGTACAGACTGAGGCTAGTAAGCCGCATGGGGTAAATACGCACATTAAAGTCTTAACACAGTTCTACTGTAATTAATTCTTTAAACCTCATTGAAATGATTTTATGTAAATTCTACATTTCCACATATAGCCAACTCTATTAAAAAATAACCACATATATATATATATATTTTTTTTATTTTGGCTTTACCATAAGTCCTAACATATTTATTTGTCAGGTTTTTGAATTCTAATATAATATTTTTACTAACTCCTAGCAATATTAATTGTTGATGGAAAGCACTATCTATTCACTTAAAGATTTCATTCTAAAAGAAGACACTGAATTTTAGAAGGAACACAGAGGTATATGGATAAATCAAATTTTAGTTAGGATTTTTTACTTTCTTCTACTTCTTTTAAAGTATCATTACTGAAAATTTTTTTTGTAGAAAACTAGTCAATCTTATGCTCCTTAATTGAACAAGACAGAGGAGATAATTAACAAACATCGTATCAATTTAGTCTATTGAAAAATAAATTATAGCATAATGGGTTTAGGGACACTGTTCTTAATTTGCAAAAACATTCAAAGACTAGTGATTCCCAAGGCTTTAGAGGAGAAAAAGAAACCCCAAAGTTGAACAAATGAAGCTATCTTCAAAAAAGTATTTTGATTTCTGCATCTATTGCTCTAGAGTAGTATTTCTAGAACAAGACAAAAAGATAAATTGTATTAAATACAGAATGTTCACATAGAATGAAAATCTATCATTGCAAATTTAAAAGGCCTCTTCTATCTTACAAAATAGCAGTGCAACAATGAAAGAACTGTTAAAATATGCACAGCACATTTAAAATATTCTATATGTTACCACATGGATTTGAAAATGTAATTCCTAGAAATATTTAGAGTATTTCAAGTTGAAAATGGAGGGTAAAATCATCAAGAAATCAATAAACAACAAGTGCTGGCGAGAATGTGGAGAAAGCGAAACCCTTTTGCACTGTTGGTGGGAATGCAGACTGGTGCAGCCACTATGGAAAGCAGTGTGGAGATATCTCAAAAAATTAAAAATGGAACTACCTTTTGATCCACAGATCCCACTTTTAAGAATATATCTGAAGGAAACCAAAACACTAATTTAAAAGAACATAAACACTCCTATATTCATTGCAGTGTTATTTACAATCCCCAAGACATGGAAGCTGCCCAAGTGTCCATCAATAGATGAGTGGACAAAACAACCATGGGACATTTACACAATAGGATGCTACTGGGTTGTAATAAAGAAGAAAATTTTAACCTTTGAGACAGTATGAATGGACCTAAAGAACATTATGCTAAGGGAAATAAGTCAGTCAGAAAAAGACAAATACCATATGATTTCACTCAGGTGGAATCTAATGAAAAAACCAAACAAACAAAACAGAGACAGACTCATAGATGGAGAGCAGATGACAGCTGGTGTGGGATGGGATTCTAGGGGGTGGAGGGATTGAGCAAAAAGGAAAAAGGACTCATGGACATGGATAACAGTGTGGTGACTTGCTGGGGTGAGGGGACAAAAGGGGATTAAATGATAATGGAGGAAATACAATAAAGATTAAGTAAAATAAAAATAAAAAGATTAATAAGCTCAGAAATGCTACATTTAAAAAACGTGATCTTACCCTGGCTGGTGTAGCTCAGTGGATTGAGCATGGCCTGTGAACCAAACAGTTGCAGATTTGATTCCCCAGTCAGGGCACATGCCTGGGTTGTGGGTCAGGTCCCCAGTGGGCGGCGCACAAGAGACAACCACACATTGATGTTTCTCTCCCTCTCTTTCTCTCCCCCTTTCCTTCTGTCTAAAAATAAAATAAAGAAAATCGTTTTTAAAAAATGTGATCTTGTCATTATTTTTCTTCAATATACTTCATTTTTTTTCTGACTCAAAAAGCTTATAAGAAAGCTTATTTTATAAGGAAGACAGAGAAAATAATTTGGTGAATTATTGTATTGGTTTTAATATCTAATTAAGATATTGGTTATGTAAGTAAAAATTTAAAATATAAAGTTTGCTTTCTAAATGTCTCAATGTTTTGTATCACAGGAATAAAATCTCTCAAAAAAATTCTCTGTAAAATACGATAGAAACACATTTGTTCATTTTACAGAGCTTGTTTATAAATAAATCTTACAAAAATTGTATTCATCACATACATTTGGTAAATAGTTACAATAATTATTACTAGTTTCCTGATATTCAAACTTTAAAAAGTTGTCTGTATGCTTACATATTTGGGGAATTTCAAAAAAATACCACAATGAAAAAAATCTCCAAATTATCTAATAGAAAAGTTTTCACCCCCTTCTCTAATTCCACTGTCACCAAACTGCCCTAAGCCTTTCATACAGTGTTCAATGAACTACTATAGGAATAAACATGTTTATAAATAGAATGATATGATCAGGACAATACTTTTGGAATACTGACCACCACCCATGGCAGCGCAGAGATTATGTTAGAGCTATGAGACACCACCACACCAAAAACAACAGAATTCACACATTCCTTTGCAAGTCCTGCATAGGTTTCCAGCACATCACTTGGCAATGGTAGAGAAGCTGACACCTAATATTCTGGTGTCTAATTTTGGATATACACATATCTCCATTGAAGACAGAGGCTTTCCATGTTGGTATTTCAGTTAGAACTAAAAATTTACTTCATAGGCAGGTTTATATTTTAGACTTTTTCACTATGTGGATAAAGTTAATTGATGCAATATTATATATAATTTGGAAATCTGGTAGGATGCGCAATACCTCTGCAGTTGTGCATATACATAAATACATTTGGTGTAATCCCTGACAAGCAGAAAGTGACACAGTTCTAGATACATGGTTTCCAAAATGTGAATCAATTTGACTTCTGAATGTGAAATGAGATTCATCTTCAGAAATTAATTATGAATTGTTAGAATTTTTATTTTATTTTTTAAATTTAAATTTTATTTTTCCATTACTATTTAACCCACTTATACACCCCTCTCCCTTAAAATTGCCACATTGTTGTCCATGTCCATGAGCTCTTCTTCCTTTTTGCTCGATACTACATTTTTAATATCATAGACTGTATTAAAGTGGTGCGCAGTTATAGAAAACAGGGAGTGTTTCAATAATGCTTCCCCAGTAATGAAATCAAAGTACCTCTCTGTTAGCAAAGCACCTCTCCTAACACATACAAACCTACACACATGCACATAACCTTATACACATACACAAATCCAGTATTTTGAATGTAAGGAAAATTATTAGAAAAGAGGTAATCTATTTATTTAATTCTTATCACTGCTCACTTTGTAATTAAATTAGAATTAGTGAAATACTCTATAAAACTAGTTCTAATTTTCACTTACAGATTCCTAAATCCTGGTTCATTCATGCATTTATTAATTAATTTATAAATAAGTATTTATTAAGAATTGAATGTAGCAGAAACATCTAGGAGCAAATTGTTAATTTCTGTAAATGAGGTACAAATTTCCTTTTTAGCTCATAATCCAAGCAGTAGCACCCAAACCAGGTAAAATGTTGGCAACTAAACATTTCCTAAGAGTTTCTGAGATTGATGAAGCTTTGAAATCTAATTATACCCACATTTTGAGGTTCAAGACCACAGAGGAACAAATTCTTCCAAATGGCCTTGCCTGTCAATGAAGATGTTTTATTAAGTTTATGGTAAACTTGTAGTTATTTTTCTCATAACATATAAATCACATCTAACCTCTGATGGCAGTTATCAATGTTGACTTCAGTCTTCAGTCATCTGATAGTGATAAAAATAGCAGACTGACTATATCATCTGGAGAATGATATAAATGATGCTGTGTCCCTAACATAACTTTGAAATCTGCTTCCATCTGGCAAAAGCAAGTGTAATCTGCATCTTCCTTAAGGGGAGGAACCTCTTTTTAAGCCATCACATGCTATTTGTTATTGTTTCTGAAAGATGTCTTAAAGAGATTCATGTAGGAAGCTATTTCATGGGTTGCTAGTTTAGACATTTTTTTAATTAGAAGAAATACTGAATTTACTTTATGCCTCAGATTATATATGTAGAAAAGTACCTGCTATCTCTAGGTTGCTCAATGAAAAGTAGATATCTAACATAAGGTGATATGAAATTAGATAGAATATCCATACCAAATTTTTAAAAATATCTTAAATCATCAACATTAAGTTAATTTATAATTATATTCTCTTTCTATAGGATTTCATAGTTAAGTTGAACAAAAGTGTAGGTTTTATGTTTTTCATACATAAAATTTAATAGCTTTGTTTAGCTCATGCTATGTTATATTTTTCTCTAACACATATCATCTGTTATATTTCAAATCAATCTTGATGTAAAAATGAGAACAATAAACATGATTATAATTAGGGAGATTTTGTTAAATGTGCTTTAATAGGTCCTATTGTGAGCTGTGTCTGGTGAACAAGCAGAAATCAGGGCTAGCATACTGAAGAAGAAAAGATAAACAAGCTCCATGGTTAGTGAGTGGATACAGAGCTTGAAATTGTTTGGTCTAGGAAGACATCTAAAATACAATTTGGTACATACAGAAAATGTAATTAAACGATAATTGCACTGAAGCACAATGAGTGTGGGGTAAACAGCTTGTGAATCAATAAACCGTGTGGCGGCTGGCTGAGGCATTTATTGATTTATGATTCATTTAGCTTGAAGTTTACTCCGTTTCTAATTCAATTGGAACTACTATATTATCCTTCATTGGGAAAGCTGGGTGGAGTGATTGTATCATTTTATGTGGGGAAAAGATTGTCTGAATTAATATCATTTTCAGGCTTTATGTGAAAAGACTCCTATGAGCTTTTCCTATTTACTTAACCAAATCTATAGGCTATCATACATTACTACACTAAAATGTGCCTCTTAACATTAAAACTTATATCGTTAGAAACTTTAGAACAGCATATACTTCTAGTGAATGAAAATCCCGTAATTTCGTTGATTTAACGCATGACCATTATCTCTGAATGTACATCCTATTGTAGGTCTTAACAAAAACTGGTCTGCACTTTAACCTAGGGAGACTGTACGTTTTAAATAAACCAGCCATTCTTTCTGTCACCAGGGAATGCCATTATTAGTTTCTATGTGGATTTCTTTACACTTATGTTGCTGCCTTGGGCACCTTCATAGAGGGACCTAAATATTTGTCCCTCTTTCACTGATCATAAGTAGATCAAAAAACAAAAGTTATGCTTTTCCCTCCAGCAACATAAGCAAGCAATAGCTTTAACACCTGAATTAGAGCATTTGGGAAGTATCTCTCTCTGAAGTGCGTGCAGTATATAAAAAGTATAGCCACTAAAGGGTCATCATTTATCACTTTAAAAAACAAACAAAACTATTACTTTGTTCATCACAGATGGCTGTAAGTTTACAAAGGATCATAATAGAGGAATGAAATACTCGCTATGCTGATTAAGAACTATATAATTTATGACTGAGTTGATTGAGTTTGTATCAGTTAAATACTTTAAAACACCAAGAAAAATAAAGCGCAAGGGCTTACCACTCACAAAGAAAGTATTTACAAGTTGATTATGTGCCTTTTGACCCAAATTGTAATTTCACCCTTCATCACAGTATCAATTCTTACAAAAGTTTAATAAACTATTGCTATAGAAAATGTGATCATTAAGGTGCTAAGGGAAGTATGTGTCATTTTCCCAAATTAACTAAAGGAAAATAATCTCTATCCCTGTGTCTGTCAATTCATGAATTTATTCATTTATTGGCTTTGTACTGATATCAGAACACTTCTCCCCTTGGCATATTTAAAATTTTGATGTAAATCTTTTTCATACATACTCTACCCCAGTATTTTTATTATCAATCTTAACCCCTGATCACTGTACTTCACCTCCATTGCTTTGGATTTCTCCTCAATAAATGAAACACATCCATTAAAAAGATGTTCTGGGGTGGTAGCAGATCCTTGATTAAACACTTGACCACATATGTCCTTACCCAAACATTTCTTTGCTGTCTTGCAAAAAAGCTATAGAAAGCCATAGAGTATATAACTCTTCAATTCTATTGGATATTACTCAATTTCTCCGTAAGGCTGGTATGACAGGTTGCATTCCCAATACGCTTAACAATTTGAAGTTCTTGTTTATATAGTTATCGTGTTATTGCCTAAAGAAATAAAGAAGGTATTACTATGTTTTCTGATCATTCCACTTTCCTTTCCTATGAATTTTCTGTTCCTAGCATTTGCAAATGTCATATTAATTATCTTTTTAACTGTCTACACAAATTGCAAACTTCAAGGAAAATGGACTTTGTTAATATCAGCAATATATTATCTGGGTAGAAGAGTTTACCTAAAAAAGTCCACTGCAACTTCTGGTGAAAATTCATGGACATTTCTAAGAATATTAGATTAGGAATCTAATGGTATCACTTTAATTTTACACGTCATACTGTTTCATCTCTCTTCTAACACCTTTTATGTAGATTCCTAAACTCAGTTGTAAATAAAATTAAACAAGGACATAGATGTTTATTCTAAAATGAAATCCTTCATGACAATCCCAATAATATACTCAGAATCCCAAAAGTTTATCTCATTTTAGATTAATCGCCCTTATGGAAAGAAGTGGAGTTAGAAAAAAAGTTATAGCTTAATATAGGGTATTTCTGGGAACTCTTAATAGTTAAACCTGAGAATATAGAAATAGACATTTTTTCAAAATTTATGCTGACCCCTCTTCTTTCCCTGCTATCATTCCAAACATATATATCTACTGGTATTTGGTTTATGTGCTAAGTAATTAAGCAATAAAACATTACTTGTAGGGTCTCGATTGACTTTATATACCATATCAGGGAAAAAGATGACACCTTAGGATCTAGTAAAAGGAGCAGCTCCTGAAAGTGTTTTCTCTAGACTTTCTTATCAGTGTGAGAGAACAAAGTTTATTTAAATGCAGTGACTATTAAACATAGGGAAAGAAAGAAAGGTAGCAAAGTGGGAAATAGTCATGCATTTGCTTGGGAAAAGATGAGAGCCGCTTCCTAACTCTGCCGGCTCCAGAGATGAAGCGAGTTAATTCAGTTAGTACAGGCAATTACTCCTGATCTGTGGTGCGATTAGAGTCCCAGATCAATCTATTATATCCCTTTTTCTTAAAAGCAAAATATCTTCTTGCTTCTGATATCCTTCTTGAGGTATGGGGAGTGATACTTAAGAAGAGTTTTTATCTTCAAAAGCTTAATATTAACCTATACAGTGTCTCAGGAGAAGTAAGTTATGACCCAACACATACTCAGAAGAAATAAGTTCTTGACACACTGGAGGAATGAATTAGGCACCTAATCTGGCTATGCTATTCCAAATGGCACATCACTACTTTGACACAACAAGAGTGAAATTTTCTGCACTTATCTATTTTAAAAAAT
The DNA here is from genome assembly GCA_004026545.1 of Mormoops blainvillei. NCBI lineage: Eukaryota > Metazoa > Chordata > Mammalia > Chiroptera > Mormoopidae > Mormoops > Mormoops blainvillei. The sequence goes on along the minus strand of PVJD01001699.1, from coordinate 143,326 downwards.
TATGTAGGGAAGGGGAGAGTAATGGGGGGGGGGGATAGGGACAAATGTAATTTAACAATTAAAAAAGATTCAAAAAATATATTTCAAATTTAGTTAATCAATATGTATCCTTGCCCTGACCAGCATGGCTCAGCTGGTTGGGCATTGCCCCCCAAAGTAAAAGGTTGCTGGTTTGATTCTGGGTTAGGGCACATGCCTGGGCTACAGGCCAGTTCGCGTTTGGGGCACGTGTGGGGCAAACATCGAGGTTCCCTCTCCTGTTCTTTGACCCTCCATTGCCCTCTCCTAAAAATAAATAAATAAAATCTTCTAAAAACTATATACTGATAAGATGTGGCATTTCAAGTGTTTAGATATATTTCCTTTTAATGGATTATTTAATTAATCCATTATATTCACAAGCATTTATTTAATATCTAGTCTATTCAAAGAAAAGTATAGGTGCAAAGGATACAACAGTGAATAGAAGTGTGATTGCTGTTCTCAAATTGCCGCAGTCCATTTAATGGAGTGATACCAAAAGAAACACAGGAAAAGCAAATAGACAGTGTTCCACTAAAAGCTAGGCCTCCTTAGAAACAGAAATTTACATTAAAATGAATGTCAAATATCAGTTTATGAAAATTAGAATTCATCTACCACACATATGAAGTACATATGAAGATTGTAGTATCTAATGTAAGAATTCAATCTCATATCCATGAGGATCTACAAATATACATATGCAAAAATCTGAACACATTTCTCACAAAATGCATATTTTTGAATATTTATGTGATTTTAGGGCTGTAGAAATGTTCAGTGTCTTTTTAAACTTCGCTTTGTATGTTAAGTTATGAGAATTACCGTGTTATAAGTGTATTGCATTTATAAACATTTCTTTTAAGGAGTTTAACCATATTAGTAGTTTTCTAGAGACAGAAAACAAACACTGAAAAGTTTTCCAGGAGTGCTGCTGTACCTGTAGCCAGTGCTTCAGCCTTTTCAAACCTTTGTCCCACTGCCACAGGCCTCTCTTCAGCGACCCTACTGAGTTTTCTGCCTTCCTGAGGTGTGAGCCCTAGCAGTAATGAACTCTCTCAAATCCCCTTATCTCTCTTCCTCTGCAAGTGACTATTGTGAACAACTCTTTCGCAGAGTTTTCAACACCGGTTATAGAAAAATACGCTTCTACATTTTTCAAAGGTTAGCCTACTCACCTATTTTCTTGGTCTTATATTTTTTATTTCTTTCCAGGGATCTTGGTAAATCATTTGACAAATAATTACTAAGGTTTTACTATGGGTTGTATCCAAAGACAAGGAGACTTCTCCTTTCACAAATTTACCTTTTTCTTGCCTGTGACTCTTAAAAATCATACTCATAAATTCCAGCCATAGTTTTCAATACTTTCTGCACTTACTTCTACTTCCCAAATAACATTAAGTTCTCCTCCCTCTTTCTGTTTGTAAACTTCTTCGAGGAGCACCCCATCCCCATTATCATCATCCTTAGCGATCTGAATTTGCAAACCCTGCTCACGTTTCTCTGCCTGATACATGGCTATGAATCATCATCTCTTTATACTCTCTTTTACTTCCGGGTACCACTTGATATTTAGGCAAACCATGAGTGTATTCTCATAATTTCAGAGGGGCTGAACTTTCTCTATCATTTTAGATTTTTCTATTCTTATTATAATTTCCTAATGCATGTTTGTGTCTCTGTGCTATAATTTTTAAGGCTCTAAAAGCTCTGTCCCCAGCCACTGTACTTTCCTTCCAGGAGTTCTCTCCTTACCACTCTTAATCATAAAATAAATGCAATTATCTATAAAGCAGAAAAGTTACATCTATTCAACAAAACTCTGTAGGTAGTATTTCTTGAACATTTCCTGGCATATATAGTGTATTCATAATAGATATTAATGACTATTATTGTTGTGGAGGTTTATAGAAGTTGTCATTATTGTGATTATTTATAAAGCCTCATTGTCTTTCTGAAGCTCCAGATATGCATTTTCTGAATTTTGCTGACTATACCTGAAAGACTCACTTGTGAGTCAAACATAATAAAAGAAGCAATGTATGAGATGTTAGCATCATTTTCATCAATTTTAAGACTTTTACTCATTATATGGTTTTTCATCTTTACCTTTTTCCTTTAGATTATACAAATAGTCCCTGTAATAAGTCTGTATGTATTCAATTGGTGAAATACATAGCATTTTCCCAAAGTGCCAGAAATATATTTTTTTCAAGAAAAAGAAATATTTAATTTTAGATTACTACCACATGGGAGGGCTAAGGCAGCTAGGTACATCACAGGAGAATGTTTGTGTCCCTGACTTAATAGCACAGAAGGGTTGTTGCTGGAATGACTTGTGTTCTCGGGGAGAAGATCCTCTAGTTGAATACCATATGGGACCCTATTTATAGAAGTGTTCTTCCAGATATCTAAAGGTAGTGATTTTGTGGCATTGAAATGTTTTCTATTAATCTCTTTTTTAGATTTTGTTCACCTTACATAAGAAATTAACTGGCGTGATATCTAAGTATAATCAAATAAATAAAGCCACATTTTTTCTGGATATACACACATGTATATTTTGAACTATTAGACATTAATTCCTTAAAAGTTATTTTTTGAGTTGTAAACTATGTTCCAAGAACTGAGCTAGTCACTGGGAATTAACTGACAGACATGCACCCTTTTCATTAGCAAAATTTCCACACTGTTGAAGGAGACATGTCAGTTACAGTAAAGAGTGATCATTTATATAACTGAAGTACAAGGTATATAAAAGCAAATAAAGACATTTTTGCTGAATTTATATGATCTTACACCCTAAGAATAATCTAAGGTGATATCCAATAGATAAGATAAAATAACTAAATAAAGCATTATCTGGATAGTCAACATTCCTGTGAACATGATTATGTGCTGATGCTAAAACTCTTCATTGTCAAACTGAAATCAACAAAACCATGACTCAATCCAGACTTGTCTACTGTACCAGAATCTTGAGAAAACTGATGTAATTCAGATGTTAAATTAACTACTTTGAAAATATTTTTAAGATATGAACTCAAAACCTTAGATGAGTTTAAAGAATAATTCTTATGAAATTCATTGAAACATGCCCCAAGCTCATTTTTCAGTCTTTTTCCCCCAGTTCTAAATCAACCATTTTTACCAAGTGTCTTTGTTCCTTTTACTGGAACGCAGTATTGGAACCCTAGTGCTGGATGTGTTTGTAGCTACTGAGGTGTCACCACTTCTAGGCCTCTTCAGTGGGCAAAACTAGAAGAAACATGTATAGATTCTAACCTACTTGTAAACATGTACCAATAATTATATTATTTAAAATTTATATTATCTATGTATATATGTATATTTATATGAGTGTGTGTGTGTGTATATATATTCCAATGCAGTAGAACATAGTTGACTTCAGTCTTCTCCCTCATTTATCTATAATTTCCCTGTTGGACAGTGAGAAATCTGACTTCAACTTTTCACCACCCACCATTCATTCCCTTGTTTGTACAACCCCAGCATACATGTAAAGTAGTGTAGTATTTAATTTGTCTTTAATTTTACAGCTTCCAGTGAAAACACCATTTCTAAAAGTTATTTAAGTCAGTGACCATTTTTAACCACTGGCATTAGTGAGGTAATTCTCTGTTTTTAATACAACTGGATTATTTTGTTGCAGTCTGCATTCCATCCTGAGATCCCTGATTTGTATACAATACAAATTTGTATACAATAAAGTTCATTCTTTGTGACATAGAGTTCTAAACCACAGAATCACAGAGAATAATTTATCATCTTAAAAGTTAGCCTGTGCTTTCTCTTTTAGTCTATTCCCCAATTCCCAAACCTCTGGTAATCTCTGATTTGCTTCTTATTTATATAGTTTTGCTTCCTTTTAATACATGTTATATGAATGTATTCCTTTAATAAGTAGCCCTTTGGATCTGGCATCTTTCTTAGCAAAATGAATTTTAGTTTCATTTTCTTGATATTTTTTGTATGTGGATATATACAATTATTCTAGCATCTTTTGTTGAAAAGATATTTATTTCTAGATTGAAATAACTTTGCACCTTTGACAAAAATCAATTGACTGTGTTTGTGTGAGTTTATTTCTGGGCTCTCTATTCTATTTCATTGATCTATGTCTGCTCTGTATCAATTACCACACTATCTTGATTACTACAGCTGTATGGTAATTCTTAAAACCAGACAATGAGAGTCCGAGGAATTTATTCTTCTTTTTTCAGAGTTGTGTCAGCTATTACAGTACTTGGGCATTGTCATGTAAATTGCATGATCAATTTGCCCATATATCCAAAAAACACAGTGGTAGGATTTCATTGATATTCCATTAAACCTTTAAATAAAATTGGAGACTATTGACACCTGACAATATTGAGTTCTCCAATCCATCAATAATATATATATTAATTTATTTAGATCAAGTTTTATTCTTTCAACAGTGTTTTGTCATTTTTAGCATGCAAATTATACGCTCATTTTTTTAGAGTTATATACTTAAGTATTTTATTTATTTAGTGCTATAACAATTTTTATTTCAAATTTTCCTTGTTTGTTGCTGGTAAATAGGACTGGAATTGAGTAAATATTCAATTCAATTTGTTTTCTTTAATCTTTATAAACTCACTTAAGGCTATTGGAGAGGACAATACCATTCAGGAAGAATATATCTCTTGGTTCGCCAAGCAGTGTTAGAATCTTTTTTTTTTAAATCATTTTTTACTGTTATTCTATTACAGTTGTCCCATTTTTCCCCTTTTGCCCTCCTCCACCCATCCCACACCCCTGCCCCCAGTTTCAATTCCCCCACTTTTGTCCATGCCCATGGTCATTCATACATGTTCTTTGTCCAGTCCCTTCCCCTTCTTTCCACCATTATCCCCCCTCTGACCTTCCCTCTGGTTACTTATAGTCTGTTCCATTGTAGATTCATTTATTAAATTTAGTTACAGTAAACATTTGAGAGATGGAAGAAGGGGAGCTTGTCCAATTGTATTATTTTTATTTGCACATTAATGAAATGCATATGAATTGGAGCAAATAAACAAAGGTAGTGGTATAAAAGGACAGTAGTATGGCAATTCTGAATATACTAAGAACATGGTGCAATTACTTATTGTGCTCTCAAAAAAGAGTCATGTATATGTACTTAAAACATGTTAAACTCCTTTGTCTGCAGTCATTAATATACTTTTATATTTTTAATGATCACTTACATATCCAATCAATTTGTGAGTTTCAATTGAATAAATTTAAGGAGCCTTATTTAAGTAATATCCTAAAGTAATACTGTGACATAAGATGTCAAGGAAAATTTGGATGGTTTCCCACAGCATTCACTCCAATATTATGATTATCAAATTCTAAACAAGCAACTCTAAATTGATTGAGAATTATGTGAGAATATTTCATTTGAATTTTGGTAAAATAGGTTATCGGTTTCAATGTCTGTGGTAAGACTAAAGATTTAAGTGGGTAAAATATGTTATAATTTTTCTAAGCATGATGATATATTTTATATGCACAAACATAAATGAAAGTAAAATGAATTTGGGGCATAAAAAAGTATCACACAGATAACCTTTAATATAATTAAATGTTATTTCCTTGTAGCAATGGAACCCTATTAAGTAAAAAAAATTTGATTTAAATTTTTTCAGTTGTATCAGAAAACTATATCATAAAACTAAAAATGGCAAATTTTAGAGGTTTAAATAAAACTTTAAATATCATTTTCTAGATATAATGAGATATGAATATAATTGTTATTTAGTGGCATTAATAAAAATAAGTAGCCATGATCATAGACATTTTAAGCTATTTAGTTGACTATCAACAAGGTTGTTATTGCTAACTTTATTTTTTCTCTTGAAGCTTAGAATGTTGAAATAAAAGTGACGTTTGTTCTCAAGGGCAAATTCTAGCAAAATGAACATACACACATCATTCAAACTTTAAGTGCAAAATGTTAATTACAGGTAAAATTGGTCAAATTGACCCTGTTTTGTATTTTTCAGTTATTATGGGGAGAGGGTATATTGTGAGTATACATTAGTGTAAAAAATTGTATATTTAATTAAATTTAATATATGTGGTGAGATACAATTTCGTAGCATTAACCAATGTGGATCTATGAATCTATGTATTTTCTTGACTATGTTATCTTTTATTTTCACTTATTCTATAATCTTTAATCACTCAAACTCTAACTTGGCCCCCATACTCCAGGGATGTCAGACCATAGCTCAAATGCAAAGTCACAAGCAAACACACTAATCATGTTTGTGAAATTCCGGTTTTCAAAGTCAAGGGCCTCTCATAATTAGCAGTTTGGATACACCACTTGTCTAACCTCTTGTAACCTGAGGAATACTGTCAAGAGTTTTATGGACATTTTAGGCCTAGAAGGTAGTGAAATCCTTCTGTTTCTGTAAGAAATACTTACAGATTTATTAAGAAAAAAAGAAAAACAAAAAAATCCAAGCCTGTGATTAGAACTGACTGCAGTGTAAAGCATTGTGGACTATACAACTGGGTACCTAAATATCCCAATAGATGCCAATGCAAAAGTTTGAGACTAGCCATAAACCACAGGGATAATGTAATTTTTTTAAATGCCAGCATAAGCTGATATGAACCAGAGGCAAATCACTTTAATATTCTAACTTCTGAAACTTGGAAACCATCCCAGAAGAAAAACAAATGAGGGACAGGTATTCTAAACTTGAAGTGAATATATGAAATTGACAAATACTACATTTTTCTGCCATCAAGTTGATTAGACATTCAAAATGGTCATTAATTCTTAGAACAATAAGCTTTCTTTATATTTCTTATACCTCAATATCCATGCCAATTATAATAAGGAAAATGTTAAGTTCACAATTTTAAAAAATCTCACACCTAACATTTACAAATATCTTAAAGTAGATAAAGTAAAGTAAATAGTAGATATAAATATACAAAATTTCTTTCAAATGTCAAGTAATTTAAGAAGCAAAATGATATATTCTTACTAAAATTTATATTATAATCATTAGGTTATTATGTATAACTATTAGTATTTCACAATGTTAGTCAGAACACTGGTTTTATATTTTGCCTTGTCATTTAGGTTAGAGTAACAATACTTAGAGTTAATAAGCATACGAAAGCTCTCATGCATTTCAGGGTCTAGCATTCAATTATTATCATAAATTCTGTTTGGATAGCACTTCCAGATTTTGAAAGTTTCTTAAGCCACTAAGTATCACCAGGGGTTTTAAACAATTATTGTACTAATGTTTTTTGTGTACATCATATTTTATACATATAGCATGTATATGATAGTTGTAAAGAATTATCTACAAAATCCAAGTATTCAGAATTGATTCTAAAATACCTATTTGGCTAGGATATGTAAGTTTACTTGATTTTAGTTAAATGCAGACTTTAGCTATATTAAGATAAAAATGAACTAGCTTTAGAGGGGATAGTCAAGGATTTTTATTTATAATTAGTCAGTGATTTTATAAACAACTAATAATGTTTTTTGTCTTTATGTACCTCATTGGGGATACTAAATTATAATTTTAAACCCCTATATCCTGATACCAGTGTTATAGAATTTTAAGCTTCTATGATTGACTCTACATAGTTTAAGATAATTAAAGCTCCATTTTATGTTCCTTCCCCCTTTGTCAAACATTAACTGACCCTACTGACCTGGGTTTATTTCTGGGTTCTCTATTCTGTTCCATTGGTCTATGTGTCTGTTCTTATGCCAGGACCAGACTGTTTGATTACAGTGGCCTTGTAGTATAGTTTGATATCAGGTATTATGATACTTTCTATTTTGTTCTTCTGTCTCAAAATTGCTGAGGTTATTTGAGGACATTTATGGTTCCACATAAATTTTTGAAATGTTTGTTCTAGATCTGTGAAATATGCTAATGGTATTTTAATAGGAATTGTGTTGGATCTATCGATCACTTTGGGTAGTACAGAAATGTAAATGGTATTAATTCTCCAATCCATGAACATGGTATATGCTTCCATTTATTTGTTTCTTCCTTAATTTCTTTCTTCAGTGTTGTATAGTTTTCTGAGTACAGGTCTTTTACTTTCTTGGTTAAGTTTATTCCTAAGTATTTTATTTTTCTTGTTGCTATGGTAAATGGGATTTTTTTCCTAATTTCTGTTTCTGATATTTCATGTTGGTGCACAAAAATGTCTTCAATTTCTGAATGTTAACTTTGTGTCCCACTGTTTTGCCAAATTCATTTATTAGGTCTAGTAGTTTTTTAGTGGAGCCTATAATGCAGACTGGTGCAGCCACTGTGGAAAACAGTATGAAATTTCCTCAAAAAACTAAAGATATAACTGTCTTTTGACCCAGTGATCCCACTGCTGGGACTATACCCTAAGAATCCAGAAACACCAATTCAAAAGAACCTATGCACCCCAGTGTTCATAGCGGCATTATTTATAATAGCCAAGTGCTGGAAACAGCCTGGGGGCCCATCAGTAAAGAAGTAGGTCAAAACACTGTGGTACATTTACACAATGGAATACTACACAGCAGAAAGAAAGAGGGGATTCCTGCCCTTTGTGGCAGCATATTTGGAACTGGAAAGCGTTATGCTAAGTCAAATAAGCCAGGCAGTGAAAGACAAATACCATATGATCTCACCCATAAGAGGAACCTAATCAACAAAATAACTAAGGGAGCAAAATAGAACCAGAGACTTAGAAATAAAGAACAAACTGACAGTGACCAGCGGGGAGGCAGGAGGGGAATGGGGAGGGATGGAGAAAAGGAAGGGGCAAGCAAAGGAAAACGAAAAGGGGACTTACGGGCTGGACAATGGTGGGGGGATTGATTGTGGAAGTCAGGGGATGGGGATGGGGCAGGGGAGAGCGATGGGAAAAAGGAGGGGCAACTGTAACTGAACAAAAAAATATGAAAAATAAATAAATAAAATAATTAAACCTATGGTCAAAGTTCCTGTATAATTAATGATGTAGACAGATAGATAATGAATCTAGATAGATAGATTATATTCACATATATGTTAAAAAACACAGGTAAGCCAGAGGTTTTATTGCCTATTTCTTTTTACCTTATCTTTTAATTAAATTACAGTTGGCATACAGTTTTATATTAGTTTCTGGTGCACAACATAGTAACTCAACATTTATATATCTTATGCTTTGATCACTGTGATAAGTCTAGTGCTTGTCTGTCACTGTACACAGTTATTATTATATTATTGACTATATACTCTGTGGTGTACATTACATCCTAGTGGCTTATTTTATAACTGAAAATTTGTATCTAAACCTAAGTTTTAATTTTATCATTAGATAATTTAAAAAGGAAGATAGTATAAGATTGATCTATCATTTGATCAATAACTAAGATGCCATTTATTCAGGAAGTGGTATCTTTAATTTATTTTGTAAGTCTTTTTTATATTATTTCTGAACTAGTTAAATGACTCAATATAGTTTCTGGCTCTAATTTTCTATTAGTTGCTTGTTATTATTTGCTAAAGGACTTTGGTAAAAGCAGTACTGTCAGCTTGCATTATAATCTTAACTGGGGGAGGTGATTTCCCATCAACAACAAATCACTGAACATAGTGATAAAAGACCAATTGTAGAATCAGATCTAATTGGGTTCGATTATCAGCACTAACAATATTTTCTAGCTATGTGAATTCAGGCAGCCCAGTATGAGAAAACATGTGGTTTCTCTTATATAAATTTACCCTAGATTTTTATTCTGAAGCATTATAAAGAATGTATAAAAAGCATTTAGCCCAATAAATTACTTATTACAGACCCTCAGTTAGCTGCAGCTATTGTTACTGTGTCTGCTAGAGGACAGTGAGTATGCCCAATACAGTGTCTCACACAGGTTTCAATAGATAATTATCAAACAAATTGAGCAAATGTATTAATGCTTGTATTAATAGTTAATACTAGTTTAAAAGGCTTTTATTGTATCTAATTAACTTTATAAGAGATGGGACTTAACCTGCTATATACTTAACTACATGTGAATTATACAATCAGAGATCTCTACCCCCAACTCAAAGACTATGCTGAGAAGATTTAGGAGCTCTGTTAAGCCCTTTGCACTCCCGGAGGGAGAAGGGGCCGTAGAAATACAAAAGGTTATTTGCACATGCATCGCTGAAGTACTGTGGGGACCCATGAAATTGTATCATAGTTGGCCTTCTGTCACGGTAGGTTGACATTAGGAATTGATTATTCTGGATGAATGCAGGCCTCCAGTGCAGCTTGGATTAAAAGGAGAAAAAAAAAAAAAAAGCAAAGCCAAGGAAGATATTCCTGGAGTAAGAAGAGCTTTTTGCATGCTCTGCATCCCATGTCCTGTGAGTAATGAACAGCTTTTATCATCCTCTGAATCGCAAATCCAAACAACCAGATTCCAATAATTGCTGTTTCCTTTTATCTAATGGTCAGATTTAATCCGTCAAGTCATATTTACATCAATGAATAAGTTTATTGAATGAAGAGGTCTGAGGGCTTTATATCGCAAGAGTGCCAGCTAATCAAATGGCTATTTAGAGCAATATGTCATTGTAGCATACATATTTTAAAATTATTTTTTATACATGAGCAATTTATGGGTAGTTGACCTTTCCATTTTTCTTTATGTTGATATGATAATAAAAATGACCGTTTTACTATGAAAGACTTTTTTAAACCAGCTATTTCTAGCTATGTTAATTATACTTAAAATTATTTGTAAGATTGTAAAATCACACAATACACATGTCAAATGTCTTCTCCACACTTCCTGCTTAAGACCTTAATTTACAATTGTATATTGCCAAACCTAAGCAAAAGGGAAATCTCTTCTCTCTTAACTAAATTATCATTTAGTTAATTATGCACAGATAAGGAAAGGAAGAGAGCTTCAAAGTAACTGAAATCTACCATAGTTTGTGCTAAAATTGTAGCCAATTGCTAACTATTGGGGGAAGATTATTTCAATTACACATTATAGGAAGTTACTTTTAAGATCACAAATCAAAACCTGGTTTGATCATGAAGCAACTTTGTAGATCATAAATGATTTTTTTGGCAATGCTAAGAAGGTACACTTTCATAATCATAGCTATTTAAATCTTGTAATAGCTTGAAAAAATGTTCTATCCATCAACATCTACATTGATGGTTCCTGTCTTACATGAAACTGCAAAAATATTATCACCAGTTAACAACAACTTTATTTGAAAGATGCTTCTCTTCTGTGCTTGACATGTAAGATTTTCCTTCCTTCTGCCTTAAACACATGATTAGCTAGGATTACCTGAACCCCTCACCTGGTTTTCACTTCCCTCAGCTTTGATCTGACCTTGCAGAATGGAGAAATGTACCTGCCTAAATCATTGTCACAGTTCTGGCTTCTGCCCCATCTTTATCCTTCTGTCCTAAACGCCATCTCCTTTTTCATTCCAGAGCTTCTTATAGGCCTGCTGTTATCATGAACCGCCCAGTAGAGTCTAGAACTACTTTTACTCTGAAATGTGGCTGCATCGTCTTTTCTGCACAAGTTAACATCAGCACCTATATTCATCTTTGGTTTTTTTTCCACTGTGATGGAAGTGGACATGGCTATAAGAGGAGATTTTTTTATTGCTATTGGATTTCTTCATCAAATATATTAATCACTTGTTCTATCTCTACCACTTCCACCAATAAAATCTGAAAAATAAAAATGAGGTTGCATTCATGACTCTTATTGAGAAAAATCTGGGGGGTTCTCTTCTATAAAGGGCTAGAAAAAAGAGACATAAGCAAACAGGGAGAGTAAAAACCAATAAAAGAAAAACTGAGGGGAAGATAGAAGGGGAAAAGGAAGATTAAAAGAAAACAGATATATGTCAGGGGTATTTGGGGGTTTAGAATTGTTCTTAAAGGACATATGTACCTAGCATTCCAGCTTGAAACTATAAAGACAATTTACTATGAACCAGTGATAAACTTTGCATCAATTATTATAACTCATATATTATTATAAATGATATGTTCAATCAGTATAATGCTATTTTAAGAACCATAGAGCCAAATGGTTTTAAAGCATGAATTCATCTGGCCTGAGAAACTGTTTCTGTTTCAATTCCAATGGATACTAAATGACTTTGCATGAGAAGCTTCAATATTTCAGCCACTTAATAAGTATTAAAGGTTTAATGTACACTGAATATATACAAAGCAGATACAGCCTCTGCCTTTATATACTTTACAATTTGGAGAAAAAATGAACCAGAGAAATGAGTCCTTATTAAGAGCCAGCCACATTGCATTGTCACATTTCATCATCAAGCAAACCTATGATATGTACTGTAGTGTTATACTCCCTCATTATACATATGAAAACTTAGGTTTATTAGATCATACACATGGCAAATTTAAAAATAAGATGTGTGTCCCAAATTGTCAGATTTTAAATCATATACTCTCCCCCACAAGCCAACTTTCTAAGCTTCTGTTTCTTTTTCTATAGCATGAGGATGGTAATATTAATTATTCTATATGATTACTGTGAAAAAATGATATAATCCATCGAAATGTTCTCACACCGTGTGTGACACATAGAAAGTGTTTGATGAATGTTATTTTTGTTACTAAAATGTTAAACAATGTAATTGCAAACACTGTAATCAGATTCTCTGATTAAGAACCATATGTAAAATTGTACAAATAATTCCCAGGGTTTCCTACCACCTACACACAAATCTTTATCTTACATTTGGCTTTTGGAAAACCCATACAAAATATTTGAATCTGTCACTTGACATCCCTTGTCACAGTTTCCTCCTTTGCAAAATTGAAATGATAATGTGTTCTTCCTGTCTCATGGTGCACACAGAATATAGTTTAAATAAGGCAGCATCCCTTCCCTTTTGGAAAACTCCCTCAGAGAATTTCAGTTTAGTATATTACCTCACATTAACATCTTCACTTCAATCAGATTTGATTTATACTTAGCTTCAAATGGAGATATTAATATATATTCATTTATTAATAATCAGTTAACACATTTTATAGAGTACCTTTTAAATGACTGACATAATACTGGAATAGATAGAGAACACATCTCAGTCTTTTATAAATAACTTAGAGGCCACTGGTAAAGACTGACAGGGGACTGGAAAATTACAATATTGCATAAAAACAGGGTGTAAACAAATTCTGATTCACCATTCTCTAGGACCAAATACAAAATACCTGTAACTAGATGGAGGAGTAAAAAAAACAACACACTTTTCTGAAAAGACAATTTTTAAGTTAGAAACTTAAGAAAGAGTAAGAGAGAGCCAGACATAGAAAGGCATGGAGAATCAAACAGCATCCAAACACTGGCAGCAGCAGGGGCGGGGACCCGAACCCAGAGCCCCTGCGGAGCGTTCAGATAACAAAGTTCAATACAGATGAGAAATGCACTGACCTCTGAGAAATTAAACAATGCATGGGAGGCACTCTGAAAACTAAAATATGCTATAAAAGTGTAAAGGGTTATTATCGCTAATAAATTCTCTCTGGTGGGGAAAAGTGAAAAACAAAAAACAAAAAAACAAAAACAAACAAAAAAAAAACAGGATTAAAAGCCTATTTAATTTCAAACACAATTCCCCCCCCCCCCGGGCTATTGGCAAAAGAACTAGTTAAGTTTGCTTTCTATTTCTTCTAAATCCCCCCTTTTATTTTGCACTGTGATATTTTGGTACCATTCCAGAAATAAAAAAGATTGCATAGGTATTTTCCTCACAGGAATTTTCTGAAGTTTACTTACGTTTATACTTGACCCAATTACCCAATAAAAAGAAGTGTTATGAGTACTATCCACATTTATCCAGGGCAAAGTTGTCCTAACTGCATAAATAACAATCAGAAATTCGTACATGACAGAATATGTTACTGATACATAATTTACAAAAAGATCAGAGAGGAGAGTGAGGGGACTGACTATCTCCTGAGAGGAAAGTCAGTATTTCATAGACCCCCAGACCCAGAGTTGGGGGAGTGCCTTCTGGTTTTGAGGCGCTGCTGGGTGGACAGCACATAGCCGGATTACCAGTCCATTAACAGAACATGAGTATCCTCGGCGGGGCTTAAAAACACAAAACCTTCCCCTTTGAGATGTTGATGCTGTTTCTGGGTTTGGACTTCCAGGGTAGGATCCAGGAATTTGGGATTTAAAAAATAGGATGTTGGAACTACTGAAAAACACTGACCAATGTTGCAACATTTTGAACCCTTCCAAACATAAAATATACCTGAGCTTTGACAGCACACCGCATGAACCTCCACTTCCCTTCTGGCCGTTGGTGGAAATGAGCCCCACTGTACTTGTGAGAACAGGATTTCTAGATTCAAGTACTACTACCATTTAAAGAGTACAGAATCTACACATATTTGATGGTGACATTTGGGCCAGCCCATGTCATGAGAAGGGGTCCGTGTAGGGCAGTGTTCTGTAGCTTTCTGGGAGAAGAACTTCCATTGGTTCCTCTTGCAGAGGTTAAGGGCTTATGAATGATCACAACTGTAGACTAGGTTGTTCATTGTTTGACATCTAATTTGAGGTCTCAGTTTTGCAAGTGGTTTCGTTTAATAGGTTCAAGTCGTTTTCTGACTTGTGCTGAGATTTTTATCCTTTTTTTTAAAGACTTTATTTATTTTTAGAGAGAGGGAAAGGGAAAGAGAAAGAGAGGAAAACATCAATGTGTGGCTGCCCCGCACACACCCACTTCTGGGAGCCTGGCCTGCAACCCAGGCACATGCCTGGACTGGGAATTGAACCAGCAACCCTTTGATTCACAGGTCCATGCTCAATCCACTGAGCTATACCTGCCAGGGCAAGAGATTTTTATCCTTTGTGGAAGAATTTATTGGCTAAGATAATCAACACAGCTTAATACATCTTTGAAATGGTAGATTTTGTAACTATGAGGAAAGAATAACATACATTAGAAAGCCAACGATGATAGTTTTATAAAATATTTCTCAAATATTATAATTTCTCTTACTAAACAGAAAAGCAACAGATAATAAAGACATGCTAACAATTAAGAAGACATGCCTTCATCATTGAATTTAAAACAAGAATGTTGGAATGGTTACATAGCTTTTTGAAGTATAGCATACATAAAGAAGCCAGTGGTCATTTATCATCTCAGAGCATCAGATAATAAAGCTATAATGGAATCAGGATTTTAATTCAATATGTTTCAGGTATATCCATGGCTTTTTCCATTGTTCCAAGGCTGTGATTCTTTGAAAACATGAAGCATGATGTTTATAGCATGGAGGTCTGCAGAGTCATTCAGTGTAACAGCCCTACTCAAATGCGTATTTGGAAATGGTATTCAATTGCCTCAGGTAACAGGTATGGAGGTAGGTAAGCTTTTGTTTGAGGATATATGTAATCTAATTAGGAGCTGGCCTGTGCTTAGTTTTGTAAAATGTGGATGGTGCCAGAGGCTTCAGATTTCTTAAGTGTCCTTGTTTGAATCCCTGTTGTTGCTGGGCTTCCCTAAGAGCTTCCGCTCAGGCTAAGTCTGAGTCTTGCAGGCCTGTGTAGTGTAATCAACTGCCATCATACTGGAGTCCCGTCGTGATGGTAAGATGCAGGGAAGAGGAAGCTTCCTAAAATTTTTTAATGAAATCTCAGTTTTTCAGTGAACATTTCTCTGTGCTGTGGCATTCTCATGGTTTTCCATGACTCTTTCTATTTTTTTTCCCCCAAGGTGAGACAGGGAAGCCAAAGGGTATGTGAGTGAAAGGAGATCCCATCACCCAACTGACTTAAAACCTTAGTAAAGTCTTTCCCCTTGGAGAGAGCCCTTTTTATAGGGAAGGTGGCAAGCTTTTCACAATGATTACCCACCCCCTTCCTCCCAGAGTAATAAAGGAGAGAGTGGATCTTTTCCAGGTCTTTGATGTGAAAACCCAGTAGGGTTCCCTCCCGGAGGCAAAAACTGCAAAAACTGGTTCAACCTAAAGCTGAAGTCTCTAGAAGTTTCTCACTCTTATGTTAGTCCACACACAATCTTATCAGTTCATCAAAATTGTCATTTGCATGTTTCTTCCAGTTTATGACTCCAGCAACTTCTGCTTCAAGGGAGCAGTCTCAGCATGACTCTTTGGAATCACCCGTCTCTCAGTATTTCCCAGTGATAGTTTGCACTACAATATTAGTTCCCCGATACGTTCAAGAAAAGTTGGCGATTTTCTATTTATTCAGTTTTCTCTTGTTTTACGGATGGAAGAGACATTTTCTAAATCCTTTATATGTTAGTGCTAAAACAGTAAGTCCCCATTATGAGAATATAATAGACATTTTCCTAATGACTAATGACATTGAACATTTTTATACGTTTATTGACTAGTAGTATATTTTTATTTCCTCAAGTGCCTGTTTAATGTTTTACTAATTTTCCTGGGTTATGATTGCAACTCCCCAAAATTCATGTGTTCAAGTCCTAATACGCAGTACCTCAGAATGTGATGTTGTTCGGTGATGGGATATTTAAGAACCTTTAATTAAGGTTAATTGAAGTCATGAGAGCTGGCCCTAACCCGGTATGACTGATACCCTTATGAGAAAGAGATTACAACATAAGCATAGACATAGGTATAACCATAGTGAGAAGCCAAGGAGAGACATCAGAAGAAACCATGCCTATAGATATCTTGACCTTGGATTTCCAGACTCCAGAAATAGGAGAAAATTAATTTATGTTGTTGAAGTCAGCCAGTCTATAGTACTTTGCTTGAGCAATATTCACAACTTATACTGGTTACTTGCTATTATGAGGTTAAACACGGTTCCCTCCAAAATTAATGCCACCCAAAACCTCAGAATGTGACTTTATTTGAAAATATGATCTTTGCAGATATAATTAGTTAAGGAGTTCAAAATGGAATCATCCTTAATTTAGATATGGCGCTAAGTCTAAAGAGTGGTATCTTTATAGAAAGTGGGGAGGACAGGGACACACAGCAAGCAGAAGGTTATGCGGAGGTGCAGGCAGAACTGGGGTGATGGAAAGAATTGTCAGAGCCTCTAGAAGGAGCCAACCCTGCTGACACTTGACTCTGAACTTCCACATTCTAGAATTGTGTGAGAATAAATGTATCTTGTTTCATGCTACCAGTTTGTGACAGTTGCTTATAGCAGCCCTAGGAAACTAATTCCCTTGTATTATTAAATATTAAAAATTTTTATGTATAATTCCACTCATATTTAATTGTCCAAAATCACAGAGCAATGGTTGATTTCAATGGGCATAGATATAGCATTCCCTCTGGGAGAATCAGTGAATACTGGTGATAAAAATCATAGTCTACCACACTCAGTTTTGTATTTTTATATGTATAAATTATAAACATTTAATTATAAACTTCAGTATTTCTGTACTAATATATTATGAATAACTGAGTCATACAGAAACATTTAAGTCTATATAATATATTAATTTAATGGTATTTATTGATGCTATAAAATTCATGTAGTTCTCAATATAGTTGAATATACTATGTTTTTTGTTACAATTTATTAAAATTTTGATTTGTAACATTTCATTTTAAGTTCCAAGATCTAAGTTTTATTTCTGTATCTGGTTTAAATGATGATCATAAATGGAAAAGATATATATGAAGTTATGTATATCCAAATGGGAGACATATATCATTTGCCTAAATCATTCCTACTAATATATCTCATTATGCAGAAGTTTCTCTCAAAGATGTTGGTTTTTATATTTACCACTATTACCAAAAACCAATGAAATTCTTTATCTGGAAGGTGTTTTTGGTTTGTTGGTTTTTTGTTTTTTTGTTTTTTTACATAGAATAGAATACGTTTCCAACTTTTCTGCCTGTTTTCCCTGCAACACACCTGTTAGTTTCTACTTTTGAAATTCAATATAATTTTAAGTATTAAATTACATGACAATGAAAACATTTTTAAATATACATTTTAAAAAGTGCATTCTAGATAACATGATCCTTTACAAAAGGCTACTTTCTCATTATTTATAAAAATGTCACCCTTGCTTGGAAGAAGATGGTTAAAAATTCCTTTTCTCTTTCAAAATCTCTGTTGCATTGTCACTTGTTACCACATACAATGTCAGCAAATGTATTTTGTAAATTCATCTAAAGTACTGTATGAGGAGTCAATCAGCATCCATATATGGTATTAAAACCTTCCTGGTAACTTCTCATCTCATTATGAAGCATTACAAAGCATAGTGATAATCACATTTTATTTTTAAATAATCATAGTAATAATATGCTAAAATCTTCTGATTTCAAATTATGAGTTACATTTGATTACTTATATGTTTTGATTTGAATATATTTCATATACTTGGAAATTTAATTCATAAACTTTATTTCATAACCAAAGTAGCTAAAGCAATATATTCTAGGTAAAACTTTGATCAAATCTGATTAGATTATTTCACTTTAGCCTTGTGATATTTCCAGTAAAGAACTTTTAGTAAGATTTATTGTCATCACTGTCATTTCATTTTTGCTTACATGGAACAGTTCTTTACAAGAATTATTTTAATGCAATCTTGCATTGTGTGAAAGTCAGGTTCATGAAAGTTAGGTGATATGAGATGTAAATCCACATAATCTAGAATGCACTGCAGTAAGCTACAAATGAATGAAAAACACAGTTGTCACTGCTGCACTGCCGGTCTCCCACAGGATATGAGATGGCTTGTTTGTGAAAAGTGTGACCCTCTCTCATACAGACTGAGACAAAGGATTGTTGTCCTCAGATTTAAACAAACTGTCAAAAGAATTTTTGATATTCTTTCTCACACCAACTCATTACTTGCACACCCTGACATGGTTTTATAACCCAATTTTGAACTCTGTGCCCGTTAGGGAAATTTCAAATGGCACCTCTTACCAGATCTTCTCCCACAAGCTCAGCTTCTGTCCTGCCCCTTATTCCTCATTCTGGTTGATGTTAAAAGAAAAAAAGAAAAATAAAAGAAAAGAAAGTCAAAAAAAGAACCAAAGAATAGTCCATTTTCAGTTTGTATCTTAGATCACCCTTTCTAAATGATTTTATGTTCAAGATTTTCTCTTACAAAATTTTCTCTTAATATTTAAGTTTTTAGAGTGTCTTGTTTAGCTCTAAGATGCAGTTCATGGATCATAAAATTATTCTACTTAATGTCTATAAATCAATGGGCTTTTAGAATGTTCACAGAGTAGTGCAATCATTATCATGATGTACTTTTAAAACATTTTTATCACCCTCCCAAAATACTCTCCAGACATTAGTAGTCACTTTCCATCCCCCTATCCCCCCATCCTCTGGCCTAGGCAGCCACCAACCTAATTACCACCTCTGTTGATTTGCCTGTTCAGGACATTTCATATAAATAGAATCACATAACAGGTGTTTTTTATAATATCTTTCCCCTAGCATACTGCTTCAAGGTTCATCCACACCATAGGAGCAGTCCATTCTCCATTCCTTTTTTTTTTATGCTGAATAATATTCTGTTATATGAACAGAACACATTTTGGAGAATTTTTCATCTGTTGGTGGTCATTTGGGTTGTTTCCACATTTGGGCCCTGATGACTAATACTGTTGTGAACATTTGTGTACAAATATTTGTGTAGATATAAGTTTTATTTCTGTTAACTATACAATTAGGATTGGAATTATCAGTCATAGTTAACTCTATATTTAACAGTTTGAAGAACTGCCAGGCTGTTTTCCAAACAGCGATATCATATTCAAACACACATTACAAACATACATTATAATTTCAATTTTTCATATCCTCATCAATGCATATCATTTTCTGTCTTTTTGATTAATGCCACCCTAGTGTGTGTGAAATGAAATCTCAATGTAGAAATGATTAACATTTCATTAATGGCTAATGATTTTTAGCATTTCTTCATGGCTTCTTAGATATTTGTATATCTTATTTGAACAAATACTATTCATATTCTTTGCCCATTTTCAATTGATTGATTTATCTTTTTTTTATTTTTGAGTTATCTTTGTTATATATTCTGAATAGAATTACTGCTGTTTCCTTCTAAGAGTATTATATTTATAGCTCTTATATTTGGGCCTATGGTCAATTTGCCATTATTTTTTGGTATGGTAAGCAAGAGATCAAAATCATTTTCTGTGTGCATCTAGATTTCAGGTTGCCCCTGCATCTTCTGTTGAATTTCTCTTTACTCCATTGAATGATCTTGACATTCCTTCAGAAATCAATTGACAATAAACATAAGAGTTTATTTTTGGATTCTCAATTTTATATCATTGATCTATATGTCTAGCCATATGGTAGCACCACAGTTATACAAATACTATAGCTTTGCACTAAGTTTTGAAGTCAAGAAGTGTGAGTCCTCCAATTTCGTCCATCCTTTTCATGATTATTTTGGCTAGTCTGAGCATTCCCTTGCATTTCCTTAAAATATTAGAATCAACTTGTCAGTTTCTTCAAAAAGAAAGCTAGAAATTTAATAGGAATTGTTTTCAATCTGAAAGTCAATTTGGGAGCACTATCATTTTAATATTACTAAGTCTTCTGATTCATGAACAGGAATTTCTTTCCATTTTTTCATAAATATTTTGTAGAGTTCAGACCACAGGTTGTATATTTCTTTTGCTAAATTTATTCCCAATTATTTTATAGTTTTAATCTTGATAGTATTTTAATAGAGTCACATAGTGTGTATTTATATATAATTTATATTCTGGGCTTGCAAATGTACATGCACAATATAGTTTCATTAGGTTATTATCTCATATTTTTTTACATTTCTCAGCAAGCTACGTGAATAATTTGAATGAAGAATGAATTGGATCAAAAAATTCAAATGAACTCTATTTTGGGAGCATTGAAGATAGGAGGCTAAACATAGCAGCAGTTGATACTTAGCTTTAAGCTACTTAATGATGGAAATTAGTGATTTGTAATTTTTTAATTATTCAATGAATAGAATTATTCAATTAGTAGAATGTAAATATAGCTGTTACTGTTTACACTAACATTTTGTATGGCAAAAGATGATAGTTGATTTGAACAAAATATTCACACAAAAATAAGCCAAATAGGAATTAATTTTGTGTCCTTCTTTGTGGAGGGCAGAATAAATACCTTCCCTAATGTACATTAATTTCCTAATCCCTGGAACAAGTGCATATTGTGTTCAATGGAAAAGAGTGACTATTACCTTATGTGACAAAAAATGTGATTAAGGATCTTGAGATGAGAAGGTTATGCAGTTGGGTCTTAAATCCAATGACAAGTGTCCTTATAGGAGACAAAAGAGGATAAGACACAAGAGGAGAAGGTAATGTGATGATAGGGTCAGAGATTGAATCAATATGGCCACAAACCAAGGAAAAGGAATGCCCACAGCCTGCAGATTCTGTCAAAAGCAGGGGAAAAGTCTCCTCTAGAGCCTCAGAGCAAGTGTGGCCTTACTAACACATTGATTTCAGGACTATGGGCTCCAAAACTATGTGAAAATAAATTCCTGTTGTTTAAAGACAGCAAGGTTGTAGTAATTTGTCATAGCAATTCTAGGAAGTGAATATATTTCCTCTCAGAAATATTTTATCTATATTTAGCCAAACTAATGATAATTGCTGGAAAGCAAGATCTAAAATGCTCTGAAGAATGACAATTTTGCAGTTTCTTTTATTCACTTGGAATTAAGGAGGGGATTAAGAAAAATTACACAAAGATGGAAGAAACTAAGGTAGAATTTGATTACAGCAGCGATTTTCAACCATTGGGCTGCAAGAATTTTTAAAACATGAAAACATGTAATACCTGACTATTTGGTCAGGGCACTGGCCTCTTTTTCCCTTAGATTGTCAAATTAAAAAAAAAAGACAAAGCCAACACAATAGCTGTCTGGTGTGAATGAATGAAATTTATACCTACCTTTTTGTCAGGTTGGTAAAAAAAATCTATTTTTTCATGTGCCTCAAAATGTTAATTAGTTTATGTGTACCATGAGATGAAAAACATTGAAAATCACTGAATTACAGGACCGTTAACAAGGTTATATACTCTCATGAAGGTGGTTATGCTTCTGTAAAAGAAGCATTTCAAAGGTGGGATAACCTAGAAGCGCAAAAACAATGGACAGGGCTTAAGGCAAAGATAAACCTTTCACTAAAAAAGCTTTGGACCTGGGGCCTGACTACCTACCATGACCTGCACAGTTAGGAATTTATGATCATTTCGCCCTGTGAGGTTACTTTAGGTTAGATTTAGTGTATCACCCCTTTATTTTTTTTACACCTGACCTGCTCTCTCTCTGATTTCTTTTTCTCCCCAATTTACTTTTCCTGGAGTTTGTAGTACCTTCCAATTTTATTATCAGACTCCTGCTACATTGTATTGCTATTTTTGGCAAGCTTGTTTACTCCTAAATTTGAAATACTACCTACCTATTTATAATCCCTGACCTGAGCCTCTGAGACTGACCTCGCTCATGCCTTGCAGGTTCATTATATCCAATTGCTTGCTGAATTTCTTAAGTGTCCCCAAACCTCAGTACGTTCAAATTACCAGCTCATCACAACAGCCTTAAAACTCATTCTTTTTTCTTCTCTATGTCAGGTAACTTCATCCTGGTAACCTAAACTTATAGTAATGCTGGTGACCTAAGTTTCTCCTAATCCATAACTCTGGATTAAGACTTGAAAAAAAAAGCCTTGTTTCATCTAAATAACAGACTGTTTAAACTGCCTCTTTATGTTCTTTCTGCATCAAAGATTTATGTGGGGGTTAACTGAGATAATTAATAAAAAGTGCTTTAAAATAGAGCCTGGCTAATCATACAGTATCAAGAAATGTTACCTGCTACCATTATAATTTTAGCACAATTATTTTTAATGCAATGAATGAAGTTATCAAACCCAAGGTGAGCAAACTTGAACTAAACAGGAAGATGATAATAAAGTGAAATGTAGAATAGAGAAATGGACATTTCGATATAATTGTATTGTTTATCACAGAGAAGATGAAGATGAGGCTGGAAAGACAGTTTGAGGTCAAGTTTTAAACTTTCCAGTAATCCACAGTAATAATTGAGAGCAGCAAAGGTTTAAAAAAAAAAAGCCCAATGAATAGGAGCGGCACTTGAAATGACATGGTGAAGGCCTCGAAGCCGTGTTCCTCCACAAAAGCAATGAGGACACTAGCTAAAATGATCAAAATCAATATTTTTCAAACTCTGAAAGTTAATCAAAGCTTTGGAATAATTTAAAGGAAACTCATTCAAGATAATTAACTAAATCTCACCACAACAGCGATATTTAGAGTTTTCATTTGCCCTATTTCCATCATTCTCTTCTCAGTTTGATGGTAGCTCTGAAATCCATAGACAATGTCCAGAAGACCAGATTTCAAACTAATTAGATAAAGACTTTAAAGCTGTTGTTATACATATATTTAAAGAACTAATACACAACCTCTAAAGAATTAACAGAAAGTATGAGAACAATGTCTCACAAATAATGAATGTCAATAGAGAGATAAAATTCATAGAAGAATAAACAAATTTATGGAGTTGAAATGTACAGAAACTAAAATAATTTGAAATGCAAAAAAAAAAAAAAGAAGAAGAAGAAGAAAAGAAATGGGCAAACTTGGAGAAAGGTCAATTGACTTTTTCCAGCCTGAGGAACAAAAAGGCAAAAGAATGACGAAGCTTCTTTTAAAAAGTAGAGAAATTGGAACTTTCAATATTGTTGACTGAATTGTAAAATGATGCAGCTACAATGGAAAAGTTTGGCAGTTCCTCAAAAGATTCAGCCTAGTCTTTTACAATATGGCCTAGTAATTTCACTCCTGGGCAAAAACCTAAGAGAAAATAGAGCATGTGCCCACAGAAAAACTTTTACATGAATGTTCATAGCATCATTAACTATAAGAGTCCAAAAGGAGATACAATTCAAATGTCCACCATTGGTTTGTGGTATATCTATAAAATGGGATATTATTTGACAATAAAAGTGTTATTTTTATTATTACTATTCTTGTTACTCTATTACAGTTGTCCCAATTTGCTGCCTTTGAACTCCTCCACCCAACCCAGCCCTTGCTCCCACAATCAATCCCCCACGCTGTTGTTCTTGTCCATGGGTCATTTATGCATGTTGTTTGACTAATTTCTTCCCCTTCCTTCTGTTTTTCCACCCCACCCCCCTACCCTCTGTCAGCTGTCAGTCTATGCCATGTTTCCATGTCTCTGATTCTGTTTTGCTTGTTAGTTTATTTTGTTGATTGAGTTCCAATTATAAGTGATGTGACAGGGTACTTTTGCTGACTGGCTTATTTCACTTAGCAGAACAAGTCTCCATTTCCAACCATGCTGCTGCAAAAAGTAGGCATTCCTTCTTTCTTTCTGCTGCATAGTATTCCATTGTGGAAATATACCACACTTTTTTAATCCATTCATCTATGGATGTGCACTTAGGCTGTTCCCACACTTGGTTATTGTAAATAGCGTTACTATGAACATAAGGGTGCATAAGTTGTTTTGACTTGGTGTTTCAAGATTCTTAGGGTATATTCGCAGCAATGGAACTGCTGGGTCAAAAGGTACTTCTATTTTTAAATTTTTGAGGAGATTCCATACTATTTTCCTCAGTGGCTGCACCAGTCTGCATTTCCACCAGTGTACTAGGGTTTCCTTTTCTGCACATCCTCACCAGCACTTTTGTTTGTTGATTTATTAATGATAGCCTTCTGACAGGTGTGAGGTGATATTTGTTTGTGGTTTAAATTTGCATTTCTCTGATGGCTAGCGATGTTTAGCATCTTTTCATATGTCTATTGCCCATCTGCATGTCCTCTGTGGATAAGTGTCTAATCAGGTACTTTCCCATTTTTTAACTGGATTAATTGTCTTCTTGGTGTTGAGTCATATGAGTTCTTTATATATTTTGGAGATTAAACTCTGGTCTGATGTATCATTGGCAAATATGTTCTTCCATATAGCCATTTCCCTTTTCATTTTGATGCTGATTTCTTTAGCCATGCAGAAACTTTTAAATTTGATGTAGTTCCATTTGTTTATTTTTTTCCTTTATTTCTCTTGCCCTAGGAAATATATTGGCAAAAATATTGCTACATGGGATATCTGAAATTTTACTACCTATGTTTTCCCCTAGGACTTTTATGGTATCACAACTTATATTTAAGTCTTCTATACATTTTTAGTTTATTCTGGTGTATGGGGTAAGTTGGTGGTCTAGTTTCATTTTTTTTTTTTTTTGCATGTATCAGTCCAGTTCTCCCAACACCATTTATTGTGGAGGCTATTTTCACTCCATTGTATGCTCATGTTCCCTTTGTCAAATATTAGTTGACTGTATTGACATGGGTTTATTCCTGGGTTCTCTATTATGTTCCATTGACTCATGTGTCTGTTTTTATGCTGGTACGAGACTGTTTTGATTACAGTGGCCTTGTAGTATAGTTTGATATGAGATATGGTGATCCCTCCAACTTTGTTCTCCTTTTTCAAGATTTCTGAGACTATTTGGAATCTTTTTTGTTCCATATAAATTTTTGAAATATTTGTTCTTGACCTTTGAAATATGCCATTAGTATTTTCATAGGAATTGCACTGAATCTATAGATTGCTTTGGTAGTATGGACATTTTAATCATGTTAATTGTTCCAATCCATGAATAGGGTATATGCTTCCATTTATTTGTATTTTCCTTAATTTCTTTCTTCAGTGTTCTATAGTTTTCTTAGTATAGGTCTTCCCCTGCCCCAGTTAATTTTATTCCTAGGTACTTTATTTTGTTTATTGCTATAGTAAATGTGCTTTTTTCCCCTTAATTTTTCTTTCTGATACTTTGTTGTTGGTATATAAAGATGCCATAGATCTCTGAATAGTAACTTTGTATCCCACTACTTTGCCAAATTTACTTATTGGATTGAGTAGATTTTTGGTGGAGCCTATAGGGTTTTCTGTGTATACTATCCTGTCATCTACAAACAATGACAGTTTTACTTCCTCCTTTCCAATTTGGATGCATTTATTTCTTCTTCTTGTCTGATCGCTGTTATTAAATAATAAATGGGTTAACAGCGAGATCAAGGAATAAATCAAAAAGTATCTGGAGAGAAATGAAAATGAACACACAACAAACCAAAACCTATGGGACATGGCAAAGGCAGTACTGAGAGGGAAGTTCATAGCAATACAGGCCTACCTAAAGGAGATAGAAAAATCCCAAATAAACAACCTCACCCTACCTCTAAAAGAACTAGAGTAACAACAACAAACAAAGCCCAGAGGGAGAAGAAGGGAGGAAATAAACAAGATCAGAGTCTAAAATAACAAAGGATTCTAAAATAACAATTCAAAGGATCAATGAATCCAGGAGCTGGTTCTTTGAAAAAATAATCAAAAAAGAACAAACCATTAACCAGACTCATCAAGAAAAAAAAGAGAGAGAACCCAAATTTTAAAAAAATGAAAAATGAAAAATGAGAAATAACAACACAAAGGATTAAGAAATCACTATGAGCGACTATATGCCAAGAAGCTGGGCAAAATGGATAAATTCCTAGAAACACATAACCTTCCAACATTTAATCAGGAAGAAGCAGAAAACCTGAATAGACCAATAACTAGCAAAATTGAAGCCATAATCAAAGAACCCTTGGCACACAAAAGCCCTGAACCTGATGGCTTCACAGGCAAATTTTACCAAACATTCAAAGAATTAACTCTTACCCTTCTCAAACTATTCCAAAATATTTAAGAAGAGGGAAGACTCCCAAACTTTTTTTTTACAAGACTAGTATTATCCTAATCCCTAATCCAGGGAAAGACACAACAAAGAAAGAAAATTACAGGTCAGTATCTCTGATGAACATAGATGCTAAAATTCTCAACAAAATATTGGCAATCCATATCCAGCAATACATTAAAAAGATCATACAGCTATGGTCACATGGGATGTACCCCAGGATGCAAGGATGGTACAATATTTGCAATTCGATAAACATAATACACCATATAAACAAAATGAAGGACAAAAACCACATGATCACATCGATAAAAGTTAAAAAAGTATTTGATAAAACCTAGGACTCATTTATGATAAAAACACTCAGCAAAGTGGCAATAGAGGGAGCATACCTCAACGTAATAAAGGCCATATTCAAGAAACCTACTGCCAACATCATACCCAATGAGCCAAAACTAAAAGCTTTTCCCTTAAGATCAGGAACAAGACAAGGGTGTCTGCCCTCATCATTCTTATTCAATGTAGTACTGGAAGTTCTAGCCACAGCAATCAGACAAGAAGAAAAGTGTAGTTCTAAAAAGGTTGTAACATGGATGAACTTTGAAAAATTATGCTAAGTTAAAGAAGCTAGTCACAAAAGAACATGTACTCTGCATTTCCATTTATATGAAATTTCCAGAGTAGGCAAATATATAGAGTAGAAGGTAAATAAGTGGTTGCCAGGAGTTAGAGGAGAAGAATGTGTGAATTAACCACAAATGGAAATGGGCATTTCTCACAGGGGTCAGTATGCTCTGGAAGTAGATAGCATGATGGCTGTCCATCTCAGTGAATATAGTAAAAACAAACAAAAAGCAATTAAACACTTTAAAAGAGAGAATTTTAAGCTTTGTGAATTTATCTCAATAAAATTATAATTTTAAAAATCCTAATGAATACAAATTGCTTTGGCAGAAAAGGAGCAAGTTTTCAATGTATTACTTTGTATTGGTTACTGTAAGACAAATTTAGTATAGAAAGGAAATGAGTACTATTAGTTCCTGGTGGTCATTCCTTGCAATTAATATGCATTAAAGAAACGTTTTCTTCACTTTTTGCTTAGTTATATGCTGTTTAAAAAAAAGAAAAGCTAAAAGAAAGCAAACTTCTAAAAATATTGCTTTGTCTCCCCCTCCTTCCCTATATATGCAAATGTTTTATGTTTGTGAGTGTGAATACACTAAAAATATAAAAAGTACGACAAAGTTCATGAATAAGTTTTATGTATGTAAACAACAGACATTAAGTTGCATAACTAATCTATGCTATGTGAAATCAGGATAACGATTAGCACCGTAGGGCACAGGGCGTGTAAACCTGGACCTCTGTGGTCCTTGCCGTCTGTTGTGTGATCTGGGTATTGGTTTCATGGATGTGTCAATCCCTGAAAATTCATTATAGTGTTCATTTACAGTATGTGGCCTTTTCTGTATGTACATTATACTTCAAAGAAAAGTTTAGAAATATAATATGTTGCCATACAATTTACTTAGTATTTATCCTATGGAATTAAGAAAAAATTAAGAGAAATACATTTAATTAAGGATTTCAAACTGTTCACCATCATTTATGTAAGCTAGGCAGTCATGCAAGTAATTGACTGTATAAACATATTTAAATAACATGTAATGGTTAAATCAAAATATTAAGAAAAATAATGATGACAGTCTGTCTTCTCATGTTCAATATTGTGACAGTGTTAATGAATAACATGGAATTGGAAGGGGACAGGGAGTAAAAGCATTTTGACACTTCCCATATTTTTTTTCAACAGCGACCTTAATACATATCTCCTTGTGATGGGTTGATCAGCTATTGCATTAATAATTTAGTAATATTCTCAATTCAGAGGCAGGCATTTGTATATTTGGGTGCTTTCTTCAGTGTATAGACATAGTTAATTTTTCTGAATCTTGAGTATCTGAGAATATTTGATTTTTCAAAAATTCCAGGGCTCTGAACATGTTCAGAGTTTTATAATATTGCTCAGATATTTATAAATAACGAGTATCCACAGGGATATTGTTTCCAAAGCACAGTGAGGCACTTGCTAAAACTTCTCTGTAAGTACAGTACTCAGTTTCGTATAGCTCAGAGTTGTAAATGTTATTTAATTTAGACTCATAATAAATTAAATGTCCCATAAAAATGTCAGGCAAGATGCGCAACACGCAAGTGTCTTTGTAATAAAGGGCTATCACCAGATGGTCATTGTGAGATTCTCTCTTAAATGCAGAAATGAAGCCTTTAAAATGAAGACCTAGTAGAAATGGGAAGAAATTACAAAGTTAACTCACTCATAGTTACTTGGAGTACAAAGAAGTTTATTAATTCCTGAACCAGTTTGAACTTGATCATATTTTTTTCCTAGATGTTACCTAGTTACAGTTTGGCAGATAATGTGTTCCTTTCTGTCTGTAACTCCACTTCAGCATGTGAGAAGCACACATAGGAAAATATGTATTGCCTTTGTGCATTGTACTTCTTATGAAGCACTCTCACAGACTAACTCAATCATAGAAACCAGTGATTGACGGGGAGAAGTGCTAGTTCATTTCTTTTGTAGACAATCTACAAGCCTATTTTGTAATGAGTGGAAATGACCCAATTTAGTACATTTAGCTCAAGACTTTTGTTTTCATCTTTATCCTAGGTTGATAGCCTAGCACAGTGCCCACCTCAAGGCCTATATGTGAGTTACTGTTGGCTGAATAAATGAATAGTTTACTTGCCGTTATTACTAAAACACTTATTTTATCATTAATATTTTATGCAACCTTAACAAAATGCAGTGTCTCCCATCCTCATGTTTAAAATGAGAAAACCCCTAAAAAATAATTTCAGAATAATTATTTGGATAACATCAGAAGCATATGTTAATTCTAAGATTCTTGGAAGCTGGAGTTTTCTTAGTCTCAGCAGATGGGGTCAAGCATAGGTTCTCACAGAACTGTCACTTGGCTAACCTACAGCCATTAACTGAAAGATGCATTCTGAGGTGTTAAAATGAAACTTTTAAAAATGAATTAATAAAATGGAATGAATACAAACTAGTTTTACCCCTATGAAAAATAGTATCAAATTTATGTTAGATTTTGCCTCTTTTCACGTCACCTCCTTCATACCTACGTGACTGAAGGGCTTGCCCACCATTGATGATCCTCTACTGGCTCGATCCCCAAACATTCTATTTTTCAATTAGCCCCATCACTGTGCTCACCCTCCAAAGCCTGGTATACTGCTTTCAAACTTAGCTGTTCTTTAAAACTTTACTCTAGTTTTTTTTTTCTATTTTTAATAGAAAAATTTCATTTCTTCCAGGGCTTCATGTCAGACTAAGGAGTAGTCTGTAAAGTCATGTTAGAAAATAGTTTGACAATCTACCCAGGCAATTATGTAACTCAGCTCCATGTAGAATAACTAACACTAAATGAATATTTCTTTATTTTCTCACTATTTTTTTGAGGACCAACTCATGTCCGACAGGCACTGTGACAGATGTTGGGAATTCAGAAAAAGGCATGATAGACACATCTCCTCAATCCATGAATTTTATATCTACCAAGACAAATTTCTGACAAGTGACGTTTAAAGCTCTTCTTGAAAAAAAGAACATCATATATTGATTTAAATGCACTAGTAATATGTGCATAATGTAAAAATACAAATAGCCAAGCATTTAAATATCATGATAAATCTCTTCTACTCACTCTCCAGTGGAAACCAGCTTTAAAAGCTTCAATGTATATTTCTAGATTTTTTCCCTCTCAAGCTCTCTTTCTCTCTCTCTCTCTCTCACACACACACACACACACACACACACACAAGTTTTCAGGAGAAATATTACTTTTTATTGATACATCTTATTTTATGTCACACTTCTATGTATAATATTTTTCTTCCCATGTGACCTAACAATAATGTACGGAGCCTTCTCTATGTCATAACATAGTGATTTATATCACTTTTTTACATGGCTTTATAATGTTTCATTGCACAGTCCTATGCTCATAATAATATATATTTTGGACTGTTTACAACCTTTCCTTATGAAAGCTGTGCTGCAATGGCCATTGCTGATCATACATCGTTGGCTACATGCACAAAGTCTTCTGCAGAATAAAGTACTAGTTGTGAAATTATTGGTCAAATGATACATTTATTGATATTTTGCTACACAGTGTCTATTTGTCTTTGTAAATGCTACACATGTGCACCACTCTCTCAGAACCTCCACATACTTGCCACCCTGGAAGCTCTCAGAACCCAGTCTGTTTAAATTTTTATGGAGGACTCTTTGCCTTGGTATGATTAATTAAATCATTACCAATTGGTGATTGAACTTAATCTCCAGCTGCACTGTCCTTACCAGAGGTGGGGGTTGGGGTATGAGACTGAAAACCTCAACCCCTCTAATCATGTGATTGACTCCATTGTCAGCCAGCCCTTGTCCTTAGGAGCTTTCCAAAAAACACCTTATTAACGTAACAAAAGACGCCCTTATCACTTTCAACACTTAGGAAATTCCAAGTGTTTTAGCAGCTCTATGCCACAAGTGGGGATGAAGACAAAATATGTATTTCTTATTATAAATCACAATACTACAAGCAGCATTCTATTATTCTACAGTTTAAAGAGATTTGAAAAATGTAAATGAGTGACAATCTCCTCACTGTTTTGTTTGGACAAATAGCTATTTTTGATGAAAAAATATTTATTTTTGCAATATGAAGTGAATTTGTAAATAGTTTAAATATTTTCTCATTTTTAATATCTAATTGGCATGTAAAGCAAAAGTGTTTCAGTATTCTCACATTTTTTAAAAAATATGATGGTTTCTTCAAAACCTTTGAAGACTTGAAAATTTGAGAACTTCTGTACTAGATATTGGGAGAAAGAATATGATGGAATTAGTCACCTCCACAAAACAATAAAAAATAAAATAAAATAAAGATTAAAAAATAAAAAGATTTTAAACCTTAGCAGTAGCTGTTAAGGAATTCTATGTTAAATCTAAATCTAAATTTAAATCTGATCTAAATCTAAATCAAAGTCTATATCTAACTTGAAATATAACCTGAATCTAAGTTCAAATTTAATTTTAACTGCATATATATGAACACCTAGTTTAAGCTGTATCAAAGTGTTACCATTGGTATTTAGCTAGGAAAGGGGAGTGAAGGCAACTAGACAGTCAATGGGAGCATATACCTGTTTGCTCCACCAGGAAGCTGCTGCTTCTCGGCCCAGGGGATTACAGCATTGCCCCACCAAGGGGATTAACTCTCTTCCCTTTCCTCCTCCCCAAGATTCTTGAGGGGCACAGGGTGAGGTGCTAGACCATAGAGGCCTCTCAGTCTAACTGGGAGAGGGATCCCATCCAAAGCCTGGGAAAACTGGGGAAGTTGATTGGTCATTTTGAGGAAGCACCTGGTCGGTCCTAAACCCAAACCCCTGGTTATGACCCCAGGGGAACAAAGAAGTGCTCGTGCTCTCTTTTGTTCTTGACCGGCACTCACTCAGTGCATGCACCTGCTCTGTCTCACTCAGCCCCCCAGGGAGGGCCTGAATAACGCAGCACAGCAACAGGCTGCAGCTGGAAACATACCCGAAGCCAGCTGGATGCTGGACTGTGCTGTGCTTTAAGATGGAGAATAAACTCTGGACAGTGATCTTTATCCTGGCCCTGCTGAAGACAAGATTTGGACACTGGGAAGTCAGGAGGGAACACACTTAATTGTATACCATGAATAAACCATGTCACAGAGCCACATAGTCCTGTGTAGGTCTCAGGAAATTCATTTCCTTTAGATACCCCACTTCGCTGATAGCAAAAGTAGTAAGGGAATTCATTAGATAAACACAAGAGAAAGATTACAAAGATGATTATAATATTCATCTAATGTCTGACCGAAATTATCCTACCTCTCTGTATATAGAAGAAGCCAAGTCTGGGTATTGTGATAACCAAGAAGAATTTTAATGATCCAAGGGAGAGGTGATGATAGTATGAACTAGAATAGTAGTGATAGAGAGAGAAGTAGGCAGACAGCTTTAAAAACTATCTACATAAAATGACTCAACAATACTTTATACTCATTCTAAGTAGTTGTAGAGTGAGAGAGAATTGCCTAAGATGTCTTCTAAATTGCTTGCTTAGAAGACCAAATGTAAATGGTGTCATTTATTGAAAGCAAAATGTAGGTGGAGGGAGAGCTGCAACTGGCAGAAACAATCTCAGTTTAGAAATGTTAAATTTCAAGTGGAAATGCTCACCTATTTCTACACAGATATTTAAATAAGTACTTGGAGCCCAGGAAACAAGTCTCAAAAGAGTGATAGATTTTTAAAGTCATCAGAATGTTGATGGTGACTGAAGCTATGGGAATAAATAAAAAGTGGAGGTTTTAGAACAAGAAGAAAACAGATGTGAACCCTGTGAGGTGGGCAGAGGAAAGAAAGCTCTTCAAGAGACTGAATGGACAAAGAAATCAGACTAAAGCAAAGAGAATGATAATATTAAAAAAAAAAAGTCAAGACATGATGGTTATCCATTTTATATACTTCTGAGATATGAAGGTACAGATTGAGAAATATCATCCAATATGAGATCTAAAACATAATTAGTGACCTTGACAAATACAATATCAGAGGAATGGACAGAGTGCAGAGATTGAGACTGGTAAGGAATGGGAAATGAACAAGAGAAAGCAGCTGTACCAATCCTGCTCCACCCATATAAACAATTGTAGTTTCCCAAGATTTATGCTAGAATCGAGAAAGTGCATCTTTATTAATGTTGCTTAAGTAAAGTTTTTTTTTATATATATCTACAGAAGACCTCTGATCTATCTGCTAATGTAGATTCAAGTTCCCTTAAGGTATAAATAAGAACTTAAGATTTACAGCTGAAGATAATATATTATTCAAATATCACAGTAAAGTACATAACTGACTCAAATGTTTCAACAAACTGTCAAATTCAATTATTCTTATATCTACTCCTTATATATAAAGAACAAAATACATAGACATTGCTCTGTTATTTTATTTCTTGATTGCTGCTATTTGACATCAGAAGAATAAAAATTATCTAAATTCATATTATACCTTTCATTGTTCAGTATTCTATATTTTTATAAATATAATCTCATCTGTACTTCCAATAATACCTTGTGGTCAGATAGAAAATATTAACACTGTTTTAGATAGAATCTATAATTTTTATCCAAATAAATCTTTAGTATACTACCTGGATTAACAGTTAGTGAACTGACTTTTTCTAACAGTAGACTGTTAAGTAGAAAGCATTATATTCTCTATCTATGGAATATCTAATATTTATGGAATGGTTATCATATGTAGGCATATAGTAAGCATTTTCTTGAATTATATTATTAAATTCTCAAATTAACTCTATTATTGTATCAGGAAATTAAGACTTAGAAAGAATTGAGAACTTGTTCATATCACATACCAAATAAAGGATCTGAGTTAGAAATTCAGATTTGTCTGAAATTCATTCCTTCGGTGAATACCAATTCCATCATTATTATATGCTAAGCATGTAATAGATTCCCGAATGGATTAGTGAAAAAAACAAAGAAATATTTCTGTCATTGAACAGTTTACTTTCTATTGGGGAAAACCAGACAACAAATAATAAACATCAAATAGTAAATAATGCAGTAGGGTAGAACAGGTGTTGGAAAACATTTTCTAAAAGGCCAGATAGCAAATATTTCAGGCTTTGCTGTCCATAACTACTGAACTACTGAACTCTGCCATTGTAGTGTGAAAGTTGCTATAGACAATACGGAAACAGATGAGCAGGGCTGTACTCCAATAAAATTTAATTTGCAAAACAGGTGATGAGCTAGATTTGGCCTATGAACTGTAATTTGTCAACTGTTATGCTAGAAAATAATAAGTGCTTATCTTGTGTGTTTTATCAGATTCTATATTTGTTTCTTAATCTACATATCACACCCACTAATTTCAGGGTCAAACTAACAACAAAATATTGTTTATACCTCCCCTGCAATCCAGTATTCAATGTACGCAGGAATCTTATTAAAAACCCTCCAACCAATTCCAAGTCCAGCCACCTCCTTTACCTAACTCTCACATATCGAGCTGATATTTTCTCTACCCTAAATCACCCAGGGCCAGGTATGAGACAACTGGAGACCACCCCTATGGCCTAGAGCCCACCGACATTATTTAATCTAGCCAACCCTAAACTATCTTTTGTACTGCGTTGACTTTTCTGCAAAAAAATGCAATGATTGCTCTAAAACATGCTTTCCCTTCACTCTTCTTTCTGCCTCTGAACTCGACCTGCTGTTTCCCTGTGGTGTTGCATAGTATAACATGACCCCTCCTCTCAGGAACTGTTAAGTAATAAAAATATTTTTTCAATGACATTGAGTTCTCTATATCATCACTCAGTCACATTTATAAATCAAGACCCAGGCACAAATCAATAGCACGGAGAAAAGAAAACATACCGCACACATATTTGTTTTAATTCTCCAAGAGACAGATATGAAGTGAGAAATAGATGCACAAGCAATGTGTTGGAGAGAGCTTCTGTGAAGGGGAAGAGGAAATCAGGGAATGCAAGAACCTTTAAATAGTAAAGATGGGGAAGAAGGGAGTAATGAGTTGAAAGAATTTTGACTGCAACACAATTTTAAGAAAGGTTTGGCTAATCTGATGAGGATTTCTTCAGGCAAAATCTTCCATTAAAGAAGCCCCGTGCCTTGAAGGAATGGACCGCCACCGAACCTCCAGTGATGCTCATTCACTGCCTGGGAATAAACAATGAAAAATATGGAGCAAAGAGGAGGACAGAATATTGTGGGGAGTTGATCCAGAAGGGTAGCAACCAAAACATTAGTCAACTATGTGTTGGTCTGCAAAAGATCTGAGCAGTGCATTTTCAAGGTCACCATTACATGGAGAGGATGAGGGTACTAGGGTGGCTGTGCATGTGGGGTGAGGATGAGTAGGCTGATCACAGTCTTTAAAACATTGATCAGAATAGGCTTCATCCGAAAAGCTGATGTCTGAGTAAAGATTTAAAATAAGTAGAGTCTGCCAAGTAGATATCCTAGCGAACAGCATTCCAAGACGAAGAAATCCTTAGGTTAAAAGCCTTGAGTAACAAACTGTGCAAACAATAAGGATGTCAGTGTGGTTGGAGCAAAATTAGTAAGAGGGAGAGGAGGGGAGGGGAGGGTAGGGGAGATATGATGGCAGATCATAAGGGGCCTTGTGGGCCATAGAAAAAATTCCAGCTTTTACTCTAGATGAAGGGATTAGAAAATATGTAAAATTATCTGATTTATATTTAAATTGTGTTTTCTGGCTACTGTGTTAAAATACAGTGAAGAGATCAAGGGTAATAGGACATTTTATTGCAAGAACTGAGGCAGAAGATGATGGGAGCTTGGACCAAGTTTATAGCTACATTGCTGAATGATACAGAGGTCAGATTCTGGCTATATTTTGAGGCTAGAAGTGACAGGTTCTCCTGACCCCGTACCCATGCTTTTATTAACTACACATTACTGAATTAATATCTTCTTGTATATATGTCTTTTATTTTATTTTTATATTAAAATGATAGAGTTTATATTGATTAATTCACTCATTTAACAGGAAATGTCTACTACATACTTGTTATGGGCCAAATGCGTTCTTTTTTCTGACATAGTAAAACAGTGTGCCTCATTTTAAATGACAGCCTAACATATTCATTACAGATTACAGGTAGATAATACCTATATTATCTACAAAAAGATAGAGACACCTCTATGTAGATATAAGTGTAGGTATAGGTAAGGATAAAGGTAAAGGTATAAGAAAAGATGACGATAGAAATACAGATACAGATACAAATAGGTAGTAATGTAACAGTAGAAAATTGTAACAGGAAACTTGTACCCACCCCACCGTTCTTTTGACATTGCTTCTGTAAATGCCGACTCTGACTAATATGTAGCTTGTAGGTGAACAGCATGTTTGTATAAGAAACCTAAGAACTAATTTCAAAAGACACAGACTCTGACCTTCAGGCATCCCAGCTCTAGGAGACTGGCTGACCTTCATCCATGGAGCCAGGATGACTGAACAAGGATGATGTTCGCCGGACCATCATTTGTCTTATCAGAACAGACTGTGCCCGTCTGCACGTAGAGAACTTTTCTACTCCTTTCCTTGATCTCTTTGTTCTGTTCCCCTCTCCCTCTTTATAAAAGCCTCTGCCTCCACTGAGATGTGGAGATGGGCTTTGTGACATGAGTCCCCCATCTTCCAGATGGCATCCGAATAAACCACTCTCCTTTACATCAGCACCTGCCTCTAAGGATTGGCTTTTGTAGCAGCAGGCAGCCAGACCTGCATTTGATTACAATAACAATGCAAAACCAGGTGCGGAAGGTGGTGTGATAGAGATTTGACTCTGATAAGATAAGAGCAAGAATGCACACATTATGGTTCTCATTTCCACATGGGTGAGTGGAGACAGGGTACACTTTACATAGAGAAGGAAATGAGCTGAATTTTTAAAACAGACAGCGAGGAGGTAACAGTAGACCAAGGAGGGCACAGAGAAAGAGGAGTATGAACTGATGAGAGAACATGGCAAGTTGTGGGATAAAGAAGATCAAAGGCAGTGAAGCAAGAAACAGACTGCGAGGAGCCAGACAGTGTTAAATCCAGAGCTTAGGCAGGAGCCCAATTACGGAGAAACTTGTAGGATTCACTAAGGAGTTCAGGTTTATTCTTCAGTTTTTTACAGAACTGGTGAAGTTTCAAGTAGGGGATTCAAAAAAACATAGTTGCATTTGTGAAAAATCTTTTTAGCAGCAAGCAATGTACAGATGGGACTGGGTAGAAGTCATAGAGAAGTGTACCACAAAATATACAGTGGTTTCTTTTTTTTCCCCCTTGAAACAGATTACAGTCTGGAATGAGAACTATACATGTAAACAAATAATTACAAGAGAGCATGATGAGTACTGGTGGGTATTCCAAAAAAGCAGTATTTCACCAAGAACGTATAAATATAAAATTTTATGTATACATGTGTATGTACACACATGCCCACACACATACAGATTTTTCCACTAAGGCAAAGTATTTCCAAGAAGTAGAAACCCTTGTAATATGTTTTCTCTTAATTACATCCTTTTCGTTAATAAAAATATTTGTGCATTTAGTTGAGGAGAACTTCAACCACTGAGCCATTTTTTGAAATGGCAGATGGATTTATGATTTAGTTTGTATCAATATAATGAAAACACTGGTTAAGATGACCAATATGGTATTTTTCAGAAATGTAAATACTGTAAAGTCAAACAGATTAATTATATAGTGATAGCTCATTTATAGCATATGAAAATAAAGATACACAATCTACATGTAGATACAGGCAAAAATTACAGAACTGCTGGTTTTCATATATTTCTATTTATCTAATTAATCAATTTTTGTGACATAAATGGATTTGTTACAAGAGCCATAATTTTGAACAAACCACAAAATCTGGACTTGAGTTGTGGTTAAATCTGATGTTATTTATCTGCCCATATGGAAAGTTAAGATTACTTAAATGATGAATGAATTTAAAATAACATTTTCCTAGGTAGATTTGTATTCCTGTAATAGTTTTTTCTACTCTGTTCTTACAAAAACATGACATGTTAGTTCCAGGAGGAAAAATATAGAGATATCATCCAGACTGTGTCAATTCAAGTGTCCAGATCCTTCTTAAAGTAACACTTTTGATATGGTGATTGAGAATGTATTTTATTTTATTTTATTCTCCTGCAGAACTGCCAATCTCTTTGACCTTACTCCTTCTATAGCCTGTCCTGAATGCTGCTTTAATATCTCTTATCCACTTATGAAATAAAATGATATTTGGTTCCTACGTCCCAGACATTTTTATAAGCACTAAGCATACAATTATAAAAATATATAAAGTAATAAATTAAATATGGAATTCAGTCTTCTTGTAACAGATAAGAAAAAATTTAATTACTTCAAAGAAGCATAAGAATAAATGGTAACGTAATTTTTTGAGGCATTTTATCCTTTTCCTGAACCTTGTATATTGGTGTTCCCTATCTTTGATTTACTTTATTTGTTACTGTGTGTACTTATTCCTGGGTAATGTTCTTCAGGATCAAGGTTTCAATGTCTAAATGTATAAAATTTTCCAATAAATCTGTATCCAAATCACCATACTACTGCCCTAAGAGAATTCAAACGTCTCTTGTTAAAAACGAAATTAAATTTTCACCCTGCTCCACCTCTATCCCTCCCCCTGCCACTGCCCCTCAGCTCATCTGTAACAACCAAATCTGGCTCTTCTCTAATTTTTATCATGATGAACAGCATCATTATCCATCAAATGGTTGAAGTCAGAAATCGAGGAATCATTTTGAACACTTCCATTTTCCCTCAACCCTTCGTCTTTACCCCTTCCACATGAAGTCAATTACCTAAGCCCTTTTCATTCAAACATCTCAGTATTTCTATTGTTATTTTTTATTTTCACTTTGTTAGCCTGGTGTGTCCATATAATATTCTCTTATACACTGCGTAAATTTTAAATTTACCCTCCTTAAGTAGTTTCAAATTATAACTTTATTTTTTATTTATTTTTTCAAATATATAATCTTTATTGTATATTTTCCATTACTATTTAGACCACTTATACCCTCTCCCCACCAGCAATCACTACACTGTTGTCCATGTCCATAAACCCTTTTTCTTTTTTGCTCAATTCCTCTACTCTCTAACCTCCCCCTATCATTAGCTGTCATCTGTTCTCCATCTCTAATTCTGTCTCCGTTTTGCTTGTTAGTTCATTTTGTTCATTAGGTTTCACATATGAGTGAAATCATATGGTATTTGTCTTTCCCTGACTAGCTTATTTCTCTTAACATAATGTTCTCCAGGTCTATCCATACTGTTGCAAAGGGTAAAATTTTCTTCTTTTTTATGGCCAAGTAGAATTCCACTGTGTAAATGTCTCATAGTTGTTTTATCCACTCATCTATTGATGACACTTGGCCTACTTCCATATCTTGGCAATTGTAAATAGTGTTACAATGAGCATAGGGGTGCTTATGTTCTTTTGAATTAGTGTTTTGGGTTCCTATGGTTATATTCTCAGAAGTGGGATAGCTGGATTGAAAAGCAGATCCATTTTTAATTTTTTGAGGAATCTCCATACTGCTTTCCACCAGTCAACATTCCCACCAACAGTGCAAAATTGTTCCCCTTTGTCCACATCATCACTGGCATTTGTTGTTTTTTGATTTAGTAATGAGAGCCATTCTGACAGGTGTGAGATGGTATCTGATTGTGATTTTAATTTGTATTTCTCTGATGCTTAGTGATGTTGAGCATCTTTTCATATGTCTACTGGCCAACTGTATGTCCTCCGTAGAGAAATGTCTATTCAGGTCCTTTGCCCATAACACTGTACACAGAGAACCACAAACATTCCACCAAGAAACTACTAGAACTGATAAATGAACTCAGCAAAGTAGCAGAATACAAAATTAATATTCAGAAACCAGTTGAATTTTTATATGCCAATAATGAACTAACAGAAAGGGAATTAAGAAAACAATCTCATTCACAGTTCCTTCGGAAAGAATAAAGTGCCTAGGAATAAATATATCCAAGGATGTAAAAGTTCTGTATTCAGAAAATTAAAAGACACTGATAAAAGAAATTGAAGAAGATACAAATAAGTGGGAGCACATGTCATGTTCACTGATAGGAAGAACTGACATCATTAAAATGTTCATACTACCCAAAGCAATCTATAGATTCAATGCAATTCCTATCAAGGTTCCAATGATGTATTTCACAGAACCAGAACAAATATTTCAAAAATTTATATAGAACCACAAAAAGTCCTGCATAGCAACAGCAATCCTGAGAAAGAAGAACAAAGCTGGAGGAATCACACTACCTAATATCAAACTATACTATAAGACCATAGTACTCAAAACAGCATGGTACTGACATATAGGTCAATGGAACAGAATAGAGAGCCCAGAAATAAACCTACACCTTTATAGTCAATTAATATTCAACAGAGGAAGCAAGCACATAAAATTGGCTAAAGAGAGTTTATTCAATAAATGATGTTGGGAAAATTGAACTGATTCATGCACAAAAATGAATCTAGATCACTTTCTTATACCTTATGCAAAAATAAATTCAAAATGAATCAGAGATTTAAATGTTAAACCTGAAACCATAAAAATCATAGAAGAAAACTTAGCAAAATCTCAGATGTTACTCATAGAAATTTTTTTCTCTATCTCCCCAGGCAAAGGAAACACAATAAAAAAATAAACAAATGAGACTTCATTAAACTAAAAAGATTTTTCACAGCAAAGGAAATCATCCACAAAATAAAAAGTCAACCCACAGAATGGGAGAACATATTCACCGATACCTCTGATGGCGGTCAATATCCAAAATTTATAAAGTACTTACAAAACCCAACACCAAAAAAAAAAAAAAATCAACCAAATGATCATTTTTAAAAACCACCAGCTTGACCTCTGTTCAAAACTCCCAATAGCTTTACATTGCTGCTAGAACAGAAGCTTAATCTCCTTACAAACTCAGTCATGTGGCCGTGATTTGTCTGCTATATACCCCTTGCTCATTCTCATTTCATGCCACTCCATGGCTTAGAGTACATGCTTGAGCATTAGTGAAATCTCTGTGTCTGTTATGTGTACTGATTTTGTGTGTACTACTTTTTCTCCCTGGAAGGACCTCACCCTTCTCCTGACTAGAGTGTTTCAACTTCTTTTTCAAGAACCACCAGAAATGTCATGATGGCCTTTATACTTTCACTCCCTCTGGTGGATTTATGTGGTTTTTTTTTTTTTTTCTGTTTTCAAAGTACCTATCACACAACAGCAATTGTACAATGCTGTGCTATATAATGCAAGTGCCTTAATGGTAAGTGCCTTCTCTCTTCCCTATAAATCCTCAAATCCTAACTAAAAAAGAGTGGTACTTATTATAAAGTATAAAACTAACTGTTAAAAGAATAAATAAAATCTTCAGTGTGGCTTATTTCATTTATGTGTAGACACAATCTCTAGTTTCTTGTCCTTGTATACTTCATGTCAGGACTCAGCAGTATAACACAAGCCTATATCCACTTGGCACACAGTAGGCGCTCAGTATTTGTTGGAGAGCAGTAAGTCAGAATCCAGGTTCTTCCATGAGCTAAGTCTGCAGACTTTAGGAAGTCATTTGTTTTTCTCAAGCCTCATTTTTTTTCTTTATAAAATGGAGATGTCTATATTTGCCATGCTGACCTCAAATGACTGCTGTATGATTCTAATGAAATAATGAATATGAAAATATTTTAAAATAATGCAACTCTGTAATTGTGTTATTTAAAACACTCTTCCATTGATGTATTTGTCTTTGAAGAGGACTATATGTAAAACATCCTGGAGTTACTGGTTTCTAGCCTGACATAGTGTCTCCAGACAAATCAGATACCTCTGATGTTACAAATTGATGCCTTACAAGAGTTACAATAAGAAAAATCACTTGTGTTAGAATTTAAAATCATATAAATTAAGAACTCATCTTGTAACAGTGGAAAAGGAAGCCCCCAAATAAAACAGAGCCCTTGTTTGTGCCATAAATCTATATAACTATATCTTAATGAAGAACAATTATTTGAAAACATATAAGGTTTGAATGTTTTATTTTTGATTCAACTTTTTATCTAAGGAATGTTACTTCTAAGAAATTCCATTAATCAATGAAAATCATTCTTAATGGTACTGAATACTTTAAAATTAGCACACACACAATAGCAGTTTACTAAAGATAATGACCTTTAGCATTTACTATGATAATACTTACTAGGTGTTTACTAGGAATAATATCAACCAAAATGCAATATATTATATTGAGTGACAATTACATATTGAATTTAATTTATACAGTGATATTTTCTGGATTCATTTAAATCAGTCTTCAGTTATAACCTTATTAAATCTTATATTTTCTTGTGTTAAGGGAAAGTTATTTTTAAAAATAAAGTTCCAGAAGATAATAGTCAATTAATAGTTGAATGTTGAATTAAAGACCCCAAATCTCTAACCTAATAAAGTCCCTGGATAACATTTTGTAGCCATGACCTCTGAGTTCTTTCTAAATTCTAACATCTTCAAAATAAGATATAGGCATGTCTCCATCTAATTAGAAATGGCAGTTAATAAAAACACTTTATATTATGTCTTCAACTACCAATTTATTTTAGTGTTATATTTTGATGACCTAAACCAAGCAAAGATTTGCCTGCACATAAGTGGACTTGCCTATCATGATAAGCAGCTGAAAAATACATATAAACTGTATGAACCCGGCAGAATCCATCTGGTGAACCATCTGTGTGAAGAGTCACAAAAATTATACTCCATCTGTTGTTTCATTTTTGCTAAGATTGCCAACCTTGTCCTCACTCCATTATTTCCCTTCCCTGTGGACCTCATTTGTACATTTGCTTTTATTCCCTGTTGGTACCATATATCTAATTTCCAAAGCACTCTACTCATTTTCAAAAGGAATTAATTTATGCAACTAAGAATCCTCTTGGGAAATAAAATAGCTGAAAAGAATTATAGAAATATAGTAGCGATAATAGAAAATGAGTGCTTTGTTATAAATACCAATTTCTGCATGGA
Organism: Mormoops blainvillei; assembly: GCA_004026545.1. Classification (NCBI taxonomy): domain Eukaryota; kingdom Metazoa; phylum Chordata; class Mammalia; order Chiroptera; family Mormoopidae; genus Mormoops; species Mormoops blainvillei. The sequence goes on along the minus strand of PVJD01001699.1, from coordinate 99,662 downwards.
AAAGCCTAAATATATAACTTCTTGCCAAGTTAGCTAATTTCAATATCCATATAATATTAAAAGTATATAATATTTATCTGATCATGTCCCCTCTCCATATCTACTCTCCATTCTACTACATAATATTACTTTCTATAATATTGCTATTGTCCTACTTCCTTCGATAAATACCCTTCAATGGCTTTCCATATCTCCCAAAATAAGTTTCCTTAAGATTTAGGACAAGTTCTCATATCTTCACCAAAGATTTCTTAACTGTACCTCATGATTGTGGTAGGTACAGTCTATACCAGTAATATTCTCTTAGCACTGTTCCATCTTGTTCTAGCTTGTCATCACGGTCCTTACATTTCCACTATGTCTTCTATTGTCATGACTTTTCATGCTCTATATCCACAAATGGATATTAAGCCTCTAAGGAGCTGGGACATCATCCATCAGTTTCTTTCTTTAATACATAGCTCTAAGCACTGTCCATTTAAAATATTCTTGTTTAAAGTATATTTAAGTAAATGACATATTGTGATTCTATTACAGTGAAGATAAATATTAAAACAAAGGATTGTCCTTTTGCTGAAGAAATTTCAAAATCTGGGTCTACAGATGCCCAAGAGAAAGAAAGTACCCTTGGTAAAGCAGACTCCTGTCCTTTGACCATAGCTTCAGAGAAAATACCAGTCGCATTTGCTCTAGACTTCTTGAAATGACAGCATGATTTGCATACTCCTCAGAGTTACTCTTTGTTCAATTCTGTAGAGCCGAGACTACAGATGGAGAGTTCTCCAACCTTAGGACATGTTTCCATGGTGTCAGACTGCATCTGAGACCAGAGACCTTAAGAGAGAACTGTAACAGTTGCTTTCCATCTATGTCTATGTCTGTGCCTTTATTGATATCTAAAACAGCATACCTTTGTTTACATATCTATTTACAGAGTACAAGTGTATCAATAGAAATATATATGTATGTAGATGTGGACATAGATAGATATAATACATAAAAATATTATAAAATGGGACTGGAGGCAGATAAATAAGCACAGTTATGAAGAACCGACCTGTGTAAGTAGATCAAAACCCCACCCATCCAAAGAACTGAGAGGAATGACTACATGCATTCAAGAAGAAAACTAATCAATAGTTCTATGTATTATATTGTGAAACAGCACTCAAGTAATTTCCAAAATATGATTGTGACTTGAGAATTAGGGAGAGAGATACAAAATAGTTACAGCACAATCACAGTCTTTATGAAGAGCAAAAACTATTAAATCACACAATTTGATTCCCACCATGACAAGCTACTCAGAGAGGCTTTACCTAACTACCAAAGCTAAAATAGCGTCACTGGCGGTTTCTGATATCTTATCCTTATTAGTCTTCATAATATTTATAACTGTATGATTTTTAGTTTATATATTATGTTGTTTATTACTTTGTTGTTTTTCACTAGGGTATAAACTTCCTGAGAGTAGAGACTTTATTTTGTCCCCTGTGGTACTCATGTACCACATGAGTACCCTAGCAGGCATTCAACAGACCTATTCTTATCAAAGAAATGAGTATCAAAGAACTCTGAAGGTGCCCATTATTTTTTCTATTTGAGGACACACGCTAATACTGTACTCCAAACTCAATTCATACTCCCACTGAGTCAACAACTCTATGCTCACTTTAGAGCTTACCTTAATTATTTTAAATAACCACATGAATATTGTTCATATACTCCAGGCTTTTAAACAGAAGAGTGAGCATAGCATGGTAACAATTAAAACCACTCACTGTATTTCTCCCTTACATATTACAAAAAAATAAAATATCTTCATCTTGCTGCTGGGTAATTTTCCAGGCCTCCAGAGATGAGTTGCAAAGTTGTTTTTTGGGCCAAACCTTTTGGCCTGCCTCCCTCTAACTCCAGGTCTCTGTAACATGATGTTGATTGTTACTCTCAATGACAAGAGTAGGAATCATGTCTTGAAGTTGCCAATTGTGCCACTAACTCTGCTAAAGTCTACCTAGGGTGACATGGCCTCTCACAGTGAATTTCATGAAAGAATGTGCTCCTGCTGACTGCGGTGGTTACCAAAGCACCGATCCCCAGATTTCTGTTAATGGGCTGTTTCCACTAATTATCATAGTGGAGCTGGCAATGCCCAAAATTGAGGGTGCCCATGTTTGTCTTGTGTTATTGCAGAAAGCAATGGTTTTCCTTTCCAGTGTTTTAAAAGCTGCTGGCAATAACATACCAGAAGTATAGACAATACTGGAAAAAACAAAGGAAACTTTTATTTGAAACCCATGTTCATTTCCCATGGAGTTGCCTAAGGATTGAGGTATGTGTGCCTGGCAGCTGGGTTGAGGAATTATCCTAGGGAGAGCTATGACCCTTTTGCTCTGATGCTGACCCATCATCCTTGAAACAAAACCCTGTATCACTACATCCTTAGTACGAGTTCCTTCTCATGAAGCACCTTGTTCCCTCTGATAAATCTTAGGATGACTATAACTTAGTCTCAAGCTGGGATGTCTGCTATAGAAAGTACTGTGACTGAGCAGCACATCAAATCATCAATGAGTTTTAAAAGCGTTTGAGTATGATTCAGCATAAAGAGTAAGCATGAAAGAACAGTGGCTAGCAGTCTCCTTAGGAGGGACAATATTCAAAGGCTCTTTGATGGAAAACAGGTGATTCTTTTCCCCCTTTTCAAGCCTGAAGTGAGGTAGCATCGCAAGCATGTGCTTGATACGTCTAAGCCAAGCAAGCCTGACACGCAGCAGCAGCCAGCTGTGACCCCAGGCTGTGATATTCTGGCATATTTGGTGGAACGGACTGCGAGGTATCCTCTTTATTGAAGGAATTGTTATGACAGGTCTAGTTTGTCAGGTTTCAAATTCTCATCCCTGGCTCCTGTAGGAGTGTGATTTGTGCTACTGGAAGAGATACGCAGTGCATCTAAAAATAATAAGAACACAGTGAATTAGACAGGGTTAGGATTTGGTGTCATGACACATTCGAGCTACAGCATGGTGCCACCTATTGCTCTGAGACAGCTGACAAACCACCAGGGATTCGATGAAGGACTTCTGAGGAAAGTTTGGATGCTTCCACAAGTACATTGTTGGCAAGGTATAACCAAAGATTTTGGTTTGCTGTTTGTTTTAGCATGGCTCAGTTATTAGTGAAATATTAGAATTATCAACAAGAAAAAAACTGGACATTAATCAATAAAATATTATATTTGAATATTAAGTGTATCTTTTTATACATGTGAAGTCATCTTTTATTTACTGACTTTCACCTCTTTTCAGAATGTGTCAGGATGTATTATTAGCCAAGTAAAGACATCTTCTCATCCCTTTTTTCAAAAAAATCAAAAGCAGATAATTGTAAGTTTCATTTTTATTCTACATCTTTTATATGCAAAGTGGGAAGGGGTTCTTTCTAGGTTTTTGAGGTAAAAAAAATTAAGAACGAGAGGATCACAGTCGAGATGTCAGTGTAGCCAGACATGGCCCGCCTCTTTGCACAATCACATCAAAATTACAACTAAAATATAGAACCATCACTCAGAACCATCAGAAATCAAGCTGAATGGAAGTCTGACAACTATGGAATTAAAGAAACCACATCCAGCCAGACTGGTAAGGGGGACACAGACACAGAATGGGCTGGTCACACACCCACTTGTGGTGGATAAAAATTGAGGAAGGATATCTCAGGAACAAGGATTCCCATACCCATACCAGGCCTCCCAGCCCAGGTTTCCAGTGCCAGGAAGATAAGTCCCCACAACTTCTGGCTGTAAAAACCAGCCAGGATTGAATGGATGGATGAAACTGCTGCAGCAACAAACAGTTCTTCATCTAGAAACCACACACAGACTCACATACTCAGACTCACTCCCTCTGAGCTCCAGCACCAGGGTAGCAGCTTGAAAAGCACCAATGCCATACTGGGAGAAACTGAATTGTCTGGCATCAAGGTGAGCAGAGACCATTGTCCTTTTTCTAAACCCTGCCCCATACATAGCCATGGAGCCAGCAAGCTGGTGCCATATCTAGGACTCCACCAATCTGGCTAACACTGTCTGACCTGCCTTGGAGATTCCCAGAGATTCTGCCCAGCCCAATTTATGAGCCCACCCAAGCTGCTTTTCCATATGAATGGCTGCTCTTGACTCATACTGCACAACTTCCTGAATCCTCCCAAACAAGCAACATCTTGTTGCAGTGAGCCCCAGGCCCAGCATTAGTGGCAGCCAGCCTAGATTCACAGCTTGGCTTCGTCTGGGAATCTCCAAGCCCAGTGCAAATAGAAGCCATTTCAGATTGCTCTATAGCTCAGGGAGGATCACCCCAGGAAAACACAGAGGGGGGCTGACCTTGGCCTGCACTACCCAGGAAAGCTCAGGACCAGCGCACCCAGTGAGCAGCTATAGATCACATAGGAGCACCCCGCCCTGTCCTTGCACAGCAGCTCCTCCACAGAGGGTGGAGGTTGGTGTTAAGTGTTCAAAGCCAATCCTTGAAGCTGACTGGCCTGGGTAAATACTTTCCATTGATCTGCCATCAGCAACCAAGGCTCAACTACAAAGTGAGGGAATACTTAGCCCACATGAAGGGCATACCTCAAGAACTCAGCTTGGGCATACCTCAAGAACTCAAATAGGGGAGGCTGTGCCACTGGACCTTAAAGGACTCTTATTACATTAGGCCACGCTACCAAGATGCAGAGTCAAAGTAGCTCTACCTAATACATAGAAATAAACACAGAGAGGTTGCCAAAATGAGGTGACAGAGAAACATGGCCCAAATGAAAGAACAGATCAAAACTCCAGAAAAAGAGCTAAACAACATGGTGGTAAGTAATCTATCAGATGCAGAGTTCAAAACACTGGTTATAAAGGGCTCAAGGAATTTAGTGAGGACCTCAACAGCATAAAAAAGACCCAGTCAGAAACAAAGGATACACAATTGAAACAAAAAACAATTTACTGAGAAACAACAATAGAGTGGATGAAGCCAAGAATCAGTCAATGATTTGGAACATAAAAAAGCAAAAAACAACCAATCAGATCAACAAGAATAAAAAAGAATCCAAAAATATGAAGACACTGTAAACGGCCTCTGGGACAACTTCAAGTGTTCCAACATTCACATAACAAGGGTGCCAGAAGGAGAAGAACAGACATAGAATCACGGATACAGATGACAGTCTGTTGATTGCCAGATGATAGGAGAGTGTGGGGGAAAGGGTGAAGAGGTGATGGGATTAAGAAGTACAAATAGGTAGTTACAGAATAGCCATGGGGGTGTAAGGTACAGTATAGGCAATGGAGTAGCCAAAGAACTTATATGCATGACCCAAGGTTAGGGACAATGGTGGGGAGATTGTCTGAGGGAGTGGGGGCTGCTGGGTAGAGGGGAGCAAAGGGTGGGGGGGGGGGCGAATCAGGACAATTGTAACAGTATACTCAATTAAATATAATTGAAAAAATTAAGAACTAAAATAAGACAAGTGTTAATACCACAGTAAATATGTGACATTTGAAAACCTACAACACTTGTTTCAGATTTGAGGAGTCATCCACATAATATTATTGTATTCTCACAATCGAAAAAGAAAAATCAGCTATTAAACTGATGATCTGTAAAAAAATACCTATATCTGGAATATAAAATAATATATAATAATAATAAAAAATAATATATCTGGAATACTACTATATTTTGTAGCTTATCTGAAAGTATATTTAGAGTTATTTCCCATGCTTTAATGAGATATAAGAGCCTAAGTCTGTCAGGAAAGTAGAGTACTTTGTCATATAATTGTTAGATGAATCAGCTTTGTCAGTTACTTCACTTGAACTTTATTGATTCATCTTATATTAAGTGATAGATACTCTTGTATACATAATGTATTTAATTATCAGGTTGTAGCCCCCGAACAACCAGATTTCACAATAAATCTACTTTATGGTTTGAGGGAGAGTAAAAATGTGGCAGAAGAGGTAACTGCAATAATTATAAGGTCATTAATTCATATGTAACTCTCTCTCTACATTGTATACCTAAACATGTTCAAAAGTAGATGTCTAGGTCTTCTTTTCAGTAAATGACATAGCTCACCCAACTTCCTCCTGATCTAATTTCCAACTAAAGATGTTAAAAGTTAAGAGCTGGGTTAAGGTATAGAATATACTGGTTGATTATTTATTATGTTTCAAGTTACATGGATACAAAATTCTACCAATACATGAAGAAATTATAATATGGTGAGAAAAAGATATATAATCACATAGTATAAGGTTACTTAAAAATGCAATGAGTCCTGAACAAAATGTTCTAAGAAAAAAGTAAAGATAGTTATTTTTAAAATTGAAAAGCTCTAATATAAGCTCATGACAAAGTGCATAGCACACAAAATATGTTCAGTAAAGTTTAAATAATAGTGTTGCTATTATTAAGTATATCAATACATGAATAATTTATATTTATGATACCTGTGTAGCAGAGATGAGTTGGTTGCTATTAAAAGTATTATTTTCATCAGTTAAAGATTTCAGAAATGATTTATTTGCTACAATAGCCTCTTGTGGCTGTCATGTATATAATTTAATATCTATAACATATATTAAGTATATATTAAATATATATTTATATATTATAGATATTAAATAAAGGTATTTATGCTGAGAAAGAAGATACACTATTTACATCCTTATATCATTCTAATTTATAAATCTATATACTCTACAGGTTTCCAAAGTTGCAATGATTCTATTAGTTTATCTTGATTCTATTAGTTTATCTTGAAAATTACAAAAGCGATAAAAAAATAGATGGAATATTTATTTTTCAAGACTTATTTTAGAGAATATTGAAAATTAATTTTTGCTTGTATAAATTCATAAAAGACTATATGCAGCCTATAAAAGGTTAGCCAAGATTTCTCTCATACAGCAAACATTGATTTTTCTGATATGTTCAAAAATTTTCTTTCTGAGACAGTAATTTTTATTTATTAAACAACTTTTTATTGAGAACCCACTATTTTTCAAGTACTCTTCCAGGTGTTTAAGCATAAAAGACAAAAAACCATGTCTTATAGTGCTTATATTTTAGTTGAAGAAGACATAAATAAAAAACAGTAAGTATAACAAGTAGGTAAATTCTATTATATGCTAGCAAGACAGAGGTTGTTTAATATAAATGAAAATTGTGCAGAGAAAGAGTGATGGGTAATGTTGGAGGTGGGATGGTACAATTAAAAATGGGATGGTAAAAGCTGGCCTCACTGAGAAAGTAAAATGTGAGCCAAGACTGTAAAGAAAGTGAAAAAGGTAGAATTGGTATAAAGTAATTGCAGGAAGAAGGAAAGAGAGAAGGCTCTACATGAGATGCTTGCTAAATAGTAATTTAGTCAGTATGCTAGGAGCAGAATCGTTAAGGCAGAGTAGAAGAAAAGGAGAGACCAGAACATAGAGTACCTCCTGAAATGTCACTTGAACTTTGGTTTTTCTAAGTGTAAAACAAAGAGACCATGGAGGAATTACTGGACTTCTGGAAAAATGAAGTTCTCATCAACAGTGATTAAAAAGTTTGTGGAGAAGTAGAGTCTTGAGGGAGGAAGAGGATTTATTTAAGTATTGGACACGTTGTGTTTCAGATGTCTACTAGGCAACTAGGTGGGGAAGTCAAAGTAGTTAGATAATGTCAGGAGATCAGGAGACTGGTACTCCCTAGAGATAAACATTTGAGAACAAGTATACAGTATTTATAGTCATTAGAGTGGATAATATTAACAAAAAAGTGAGTATAAATCAGAATACGAGTAGACAAAAGAGGTTATTGGACCACTCTGACATTAAAGGATCAAGGAGGGAAAATAACAAAAGGAGGCTGAGAAGGAACAACCTGAGAAGTTAGACAACCTGAAATCCAGGGAAAGAAAAAAGGACGTGTTCGGCCAACATAAAATAGTCTTCTATTCCAGTGATGACCAAGGAATGACTTTATACCTATCAACATGAAGGTCACTGGTAAAATTGACAAGACTGGTTTAAAAAGGAGACAGATAACTAACTTGAGTAGGTTTAAAGGAAATTAAGAGAATGTTTTAGGACAGTAAGTAGAGGTAACTCTTTCAAAAAACATTGCTGCAAATATGAACATAAATATGGAAAATAACTGGACAAATAATGAGAATCAAGGTAATTTTTAAGATGGTCCAGTACTCCCTTTTGTCTACTTGTTCTTCTATAATGTATGTAATATTATCAGAAGCAAATTTTGTTTTTGTCTATCTTCATAGGCATGAGGAATGAAGGGCACAGAACTCATTCATGGAGAGGGAAGATAATTGCTTAGGATCTTTTTGGTCATCACAGGATAAAATATTGTCTCATATATAAAAATTAATTGGTTTTGAATGTGTTAGTTGACTTACCAGGAAAGTTTAATCAGTCAGTTTAAACTACTGTTTTTAATCCCTTCCAGCATCTTACCCTTTACTCCACTGTTTAACAGGAAAGAACAGGCATGTCGATAAAGGACGTCACCACAATCAATGATTCTCGTGAAATGCTTGCTGTCATACCAGCTGCCTAATCCAGTATTACTCTATTGACAATTCCATCTTCAAAGAAAAATGATAACATAAATATTTGATTGAATATAGACATCAGTCCTTCCTAGAATGTCAGTTATAAATTGCAGAAGCTAAATTGAATGATTTTCCAAAATAAAGTCTGTGTTCAATGAAGCTGTCCACCACAGTATTGGTTTATTTATAATAAAATGCGATATTCTTACTACAAGTAATATTTCATCTTGGAAAATGATGCCATAAGACATAAGATAAAAGTATGAATAAACCTAACTGATAACTAAATTATGTCCTAAGTATAGAAATATAATTTGCAAACTTCATATTTTTTAATCTCTTTTATGATTCTTATATTTTTCTAACCATTCTTCCCTCAATGTGTACTCAGGTAACAATATAAAATTGACTTATATTAAGTTGTTAATACTTGAAAAGCTATATTGTTCCTATTAATAAATTAAGCTCAAAGTACTAAGCTAAATAAATGAGTATCTAACGGTAGAATGTTAAGGACAACCAATAGATTTATTATTTACTTTGCTAAGGAAAAGATCCATCTTTGTTGACTGGCTAAAGCTTGTCAATGATAATCTACTGGAGTGTTCGTCATAGCAAACATACACAGCAAGCCAGTAATATATGGTTGTTGTACAAAAGTTTGCTGATATCAGATATTTTGAAGTAAAAATAATTGGATAAATAATGAAATGCATAACCTATATCACACCAATCACAAAATTGTCCTTTAATTTAATGTGTTGATTAAGTGAAAAATATGAGTTTTCAGAAAATCACTGGAAAGCCATTTATTACAGCTGACTAATTTTAGTGACAAATTTATACTGCCCTTAACCAGACTCATTTTGCAAATGTTCTCAGTATCTCCACTCTGACAGCCAACATGGGTGCTAATTAGCATCAATTTTGCTAGTAATATTTTTCTTCTCTTGGGGACTAAGTACAGCTGTTCACTAGGAAAAGAAATGAGATCCCCCCACCCCACCCTCGATTTCTGTGGACCAGTGGACTGTGGTAATTGATTTTAGTCATAGCTAATCCAAGCTAGTTTAGAACTCCATAACTGACTGTATATCCTATTAGTGGTCCCATTAACCATCAAGCTTGCCTAAGGTGACAAGGAAAACAACTCAATAGCATCAAACTCAGCCACCATGGAAAATAAACTCACCTACTGTGGAGAGACAGGACTCACTTGGGAACTGGGTTTCTCTAACAGAATACATTTTCAAGAAGCTCTCTTCAAGCACTTAATGAAATGGAGTTTTCTTTATTACTCTCATTTAAAAATACATTGTGAAAGTCACTTGGCTCTTTTTGCTGCTGCCAAGTTTTGACTGTGTGATGGTCCATCCCAGAGCAGAGCTATAACTAATTTCATATATTATGAAGATGGGTTTTCATTTCAGTTTATGGTAGTGAGTATCCAGGGTTGAGATTTGTTTATCACAGAAGACAAGTAATATTATCACCTCAGTAACTGCAAAAGGAAGCATTTAACAAAACATCAGTGTCTGAGTAGTTGAATAGAAGTTTGTTTTTAACACAAAAAATAGAACCTTGACCTATATGGGAGAAATGGATGAATAATTTTAGAATAAAAATTTCCAACTGTCTATAAGAAATCTTTACCTGAGTGAATTACCATCAAATTAAATAAATCATCACCACCAAAGACCTCCCAAACGTCTCCCCATAAATATTGCACAATCTTCAATTTAGCTTAGAACCTTGGAAACCACCTAATCGATTCTTTGTCTTCTTCCTCATAACTTCTGTGTCATTGAGCACCGACATTTCTCCTTTCAGATTATCCAATTTTTTGTATTCCCTGAGACTAAATTTCCTTCCATTTTAGCCCTGAATTACAGGAGCTACTTCATGACCGCATTATTTACCTTCAGTCTGGTGGTGCCCTACCTTGGTGCGGCATAAGCAAATTGGAAAACTCTGAATACCTGAGTCCCACTCAGAGAGATTCTGATTTAATTGGCCTGCGGTGCAGCTCCCCTCGTGAATCCAACGTTCAGCCATGGCTGAAAACTACTGCACCTTGTCTTTCTTCAGTGTTGGCATCAGAATGATCACCTCAAGACTCTCATTAAGAAGCCAACAGTGGTCCTTTATTTGCTATAATATTAGGTTTACATACCTCCACTGTGTTTTAAAGTCTGTCTTCTTTTTAACCACATCCCTAATAATCTAGTCTTATTTCCATTTATACCTCGCACATTTGCTCTCCTTGAACCAAATCTACATACAGGAATGTTTATAGCAGCTGGGCTTCTAATAGCCAAAAACGGAAGTCAGCCCAGACATCCTTCAACAGATGAATGGCTAAAATGAACATACACGCCATGGAATACTACTCAGTAATGAAAAAAGACAAACTATTGATACATGTAACAACTCAGATTACTCACTAAGGAGTTACAAGGAGAGAAAGGAAGTCAAAATTTATATAGTGTACAATTCCATTTATATAACATTTTCAATGTGACAAAATTTTAGAAATGGAAGACAGATTAGGGTTTCCAGGGTTTAAAGACAAGGTAGGAGAAGGTGGAGGGGGAAAGAAGAGGAGCTGGGTGTGGTTATAAAAGGGTAAAACAGGGATTCACGTGATGGCCAAGCCATTCAGCATCCTGACTGTGGTGGTGTATACACGAGCCTTATAGGTGACAAACTGCATAGACCTTCAAACACACACACACACACACACACACACACACACACACACACACAATTTGACTAAGTGAAACTGAAAAAAATCAATAAAATCAGTGGATTGTATCAATGTCACTGTCCTGCAATACTAGTAATGCAAAATGTAGTGCAGAGGGCCGCCCTTTATCATTTCTTGCAAATTCATGTGCATCTGCAATTATTCCAACAATTCTCCTTATCATTTTTTAAAATTCCAATTAAAAAATTTGAATTAAAAAATTCAAATAAAAGTACTCATTCTTCAAGGTCTGACTGCATACTATACACCAGTATACATTTTGGTCATTACTCAGCAACTTCTCTGAACTATCAAGGTTAGGTACAGTGTAGAATATAAATCTGTGTCTGCTAATGTTTTTCCCAGGAACCCTATGCTGTTCTTTTATTTTCTTTTTCTTTTTCCTTTTTCATGTGGAGTAAACAACTGATAAATTGATACCTACTGATTAGAAAATTCAATTTGTAAAGGGAAACATATAGTAGATTTCACTTAAATTTTTCCACAGAAAACCATTCACTTGCAATGGGAGAAAAGGCACCTTGCTGCTTTTTTCAATGTTTATGTTAATATATTTATTTTCTTTCTTTATTTTCTAACATTTTTAAATTGAGAAACAATATCATACAGAAAAGAATACATATCCTAAGTATATAACAATAGATTTTCACAAGCTGAGGTCATTCGTGTTCATGTAATGCAAACTCAGATGAAGGAACAAAACACGAGGAGAACTCCAGAATAGCCTCCTTGTCCCCTTCTTTTCAGCACCACCCCAGGGATAACAAGTATTGTTTTTATGTACACACATTAGACAATATGTAATGTTTTGTTGCTGGATTTTTTTGTTTAACATTGCTTGTTCACTTCATGCACATTGTATGTTATGCTGTATTAAATTTCATTGAGTGAATTTCTCTGACTCATCCTCATTCTTTGTTAGATGGTGCTTGGAAAATGACACTCCATAACATGAACAAATAATGATCTTTCTGCAGATAGTAGGTAGTCAAGAGGATCCATAAAAGAAAAATAATTCAGAAATGCATTTTCTAGCTTCTACTTCCATAAATGATATTTGACACCTAAGCCCTTAATTATCTTTCCTATTTCAAGAGGTTGTATGAAGCAGAGTAGAAACATAGACAGAGGATGCAGGTAACGAGAGTGAAAGGGGTACTTCCAGTGGGGTGGCACCCAGGGACCCAATAGAGACCCCAAGAAGCTCTCCATTCCTTTATCATGAAGCCCTAACAGAATAAATTCTGTGTTTGCTCCTAAAAAAAAAAAATAGAATGAATTGTTCCCCTCTAGGCTGTGACTGCTGCAACTTAGTACAACTAATGCATTTTAGGTTCAACTGCAAATGGCGACTAACCACAAAATATTTGTTTAGCATCTACCTGTTTACTTTGTTCTAAGAATGGTGAAAAAGAAAAAGGAAAGATATGCTTGTTATCTTCTAAGAAGAAAGTAAAAGATAATCTAGCTTGAAAAACAACTAATGTATTTAATACCAAGTGTTTTGTTTTATATCTGTAAGACACACACAAAAGTCACTGATGAATTAAATATATCACAAAAAAGTAATGAGTATTGACATGTAATATAATTTGAAGCTAAATAATGCGCCCCATAGAAGTTTAAAGGTACAGTTCAATGAAGGCTGAACTAATCATGAAAGTCCCCCAGTGGTTAAGAACCTAGTGTAGAAAGATGAGTTACAGAGACAAAGGAAGTGACAGATGATTGAGGAAAGATAACTGACTGTAAACCTACCTCCAACTCTGCCATATGTTAACTGAATTTTATACATTATCAAGCTATAAATAAATGGCACTGGCAAGGCTGAAAGTGCTGCATTCAGAATCCAGGGAGGAAATTGGCCTAACACTGTAATTAGACTAGTGGTTGGTTTCTGGTTAAGGAAAAAAAAAAAAAAGTAGGTTTAAGGATCTTTTGTATGTTCTTTACACAATTTTTCAATATTAAGGTATCAGCTCTCATACTTTTATAATCAAGTGACCTTTTGGTTTGAGGCTTTATTTCAGATTACAACACATCCAAGAACTTCACTTGAAAGCATTGCTCTGAAGAATAATCTGCATTAACTCAGTCACATTTACACAGTTGTTTGAGGTTTTCTTACTTAACACAATGGAAGCTCCTGCTTAATCAGTTAATCAGATGGTAAAATAAAATATAACAGTTTATTTTATAATTCTACCCAATAAAATATAGGTATTTCTCACAATAATTAGACCACATGAAGCTTCTGTTTATTCCCTCAGCTTTCTTCTTTTTCTAACAAGGTTGATATTTTTATAGTAGATATATGTTTTAGACCTGAGGCCATTTTGGTTATTTATAGGTTGGGTACTTAATTAGATGGTAAGCTCTTCAAAGTGAATACTCTGCCCGGCAGTTCTACCCCCACTTCTACCTAAAAAGCACTGAGGGCACAGCAAATGTACAGTACGTGCTAAAACCTAATTTAACAAACAAACAACTTTCTCGTGATGACAGTATCTCTAGGTACTGTATTAACTTACACCAATGAGAGTAATGACTGAATAAAAAAGTATCTTGATGCCCTTTAAACGTTGAACTACTGTTCATATGGGTAGGCTTTTGCAAAAACTAATACTGGCTCATTGAAAAATTCTTGCACCCCATAAAACTTTTTAGTCAGCAACTTGATCTGCAAGCTACTGTGACCCTTTGAACATATATCCAGCTTATCAGCTTTACTTTTAAAAAGAGTGCTTATCCAAAACTTTAGATACGTAGTTATGTAATTTGAAAATCTGTCCTCCTTTGTGAAAGTTGTCTGAAAAATAAATATTCAATATCATCTTTTGAAGTCTCTCTAAAGACATCTCTCTATGTTTCCAAACACTTTCACTGTCTCAGTTCTAGCTTTGAAATTGCTATCAATTGTGTTGATAGGATTTCAATCAGCGATAGGAAGTTAAAGTCCAGGTAGTACAATGAAGAGTAAATCCATAGTCACCAACATACAATGTTTTAGACTTATGTTAATATACATATCCTTCATGATATATGACTTCAAGTCTTCCCTTTAGAACTAAGACCACTTAGCATGTCATACAGTGCCCGGCGCACAGCATGACTGTAACACAGAACTGGGGAGCCAGAGAAAATATTCTGTTTATGTTTGAAGTTCTATATTGTTAATGCAAAGGGTTTCTACAAATCCCTGAAAAAAACACTGTATTTTCTGAAGCTGGCTAAGTAAAAAATTGGTCATTAGAATCAACAAATATTTATGATTTTTTTTAACCACAGAGAAAATAATGTATCAACTTAACAATGATGGAATGCAAGGAGTCCAGGTGAATGTGGTTGCAATGCAAAAGAAAATCCTAAGGGTTTAAATAAATGACACCGGGAAAAGCAAACAGCTTGAAAGCTCCTGGTTAGGCTTTAGTCAGGGTATAAAAAAGAAAATCTTAATTCTTTTTGCTCTTTTCTTCTTTAAAGAACAAATTTGAAAGATAAGGTTTGAACTAAAAAGAAGCCTCTTCATTTAAGAGCCCAGTTATAAAAAGCATTCTCCTTTTTCAAATTTTACTCAAAATCACAGTTCTCTTTAATCATTTTCCCCCTCTGAGCTCCATTAGTACATAATATGCTTTCTTGTTATGTTTCTGTGACCATTTCCTACACAGGAACCATGGTGTTATGATTTGAGTTCCTAAAATAAATTTCTATGAGCAGAGTTTTGAAACTATGTACTTATAATCAAAATGGTTCCCACCAACCAAGGCAATTAAAAGTCATAGTTGAAAGCACACACTATTCAAACGGTCTTTGATAATCTCATATTGCCCCAACTGAAGATGAAGAAGGGTTTGATACCCTACGGGCTATGTCCTCAACAAGTCTCGCTTCCTGAGCTCCAATTCTGATCAATGGTTACCATATATTTTACTACAGTCTGCGGGTATGTCTCTGTGTGTACACATACCTACATATATAATAAGTTTTTGTATTTAATATATTAAACATGAATATCAGGTAGAGTTAGAAAATATTTTATTCTGGTACCTTTGCTCTCTACCTAGACCTATTTTCTGGGAACCTTTATATGTGGAAAAAATATATATATATATATGTTGTATTTTCATAAGTTTAATCTAATGATACAATTATCAATGGGTGCTTCTATTTGATTAAATATATAATTATATTTATTACACACATATATTTTCTCACAGTGAATTATTTTCCCTTCACTTAATATGTAATATGTAAATGAAATATACATCAAATATCATTTTCCTTTATGACCTTCAGATGCAGTAGATATATAATAATTAATGTTAATCTTACTTATATTTATTAAACACCCTGATAAACATAATGTGACCCTGGGTTTAGACTAAAAGTTTTACCAGACATGATACTTGTCCTTTGACAACCATTGTAAAGTGTTTTAAGTTCTGAGGAGGGATTTTGCTCCAAAATGCAAAGCCAACATTATCAGTGCAAAGCAAGCGCTGCTAACATTATCATCAAATTTTAGGTAGTATCAGTATAATATCCTTCGCTTTTTATCATATTCCAAATCATGTAAGATGATTTTCATATAAAGTATAGAAATTATCTGGGGAATTACTTTCCAATTGTTATTTGCCAAGCTGTCATGGCTTTGTAACTAACAAATAACAATATAAGTACAGATGCTTTTAAATTCCCTTAGAGGCTAACCATCAATGGAATTCTGAGATCTTTGTTTAAGAGTTTCTTTTATAATTTTGAGGGCATGTCTTCTAAAACTAACAAATAAAAATATACCATTTTTGATCCTGAAGTGAAGAAATCTGCCCATATGACATATTGTCACAGATGAAGGCAAACATATGGAAAAGTGTGTCTCTGAGAATTCCAAGCCAACACAATATCTCCAGGGATAAGATTGTTAAATTTCTGATTTTTCTATAAGATACAAAAAGCATATGTACATAACTCATTGCTCATGATTCTATGAAAAAACAAATATATGCTGCTAAAACATATTGTAAAAATGAACTCCAAAGAGCTCATCTGAATCGGTAATGTAATGGTAATGCCCTGTAATAGAACAGCACCTTTTAGGTAAAATTTCAGTGTTTCCTGACAACAATATATAAGCTAAATGAGGACACAAAAGCTAAAACGTTTACAAAATATAACTCATTCAGATGCTGGTGAACACAAGAAAACTAATGAATAGTCAGAAAAACTATCTTAGCAACTTCTTGTTGCAAGCTTGACTTGTGATTTTAGCTATAATTTTAGAAACAAACATATTTAGGGAGTTAGTTCTTTGACAGTTTATGTTGCTTGGCCCTGATTAACATTTATTTTAGTTTTTTGTTATAATCTAAGAAGCTTTTCCATTTATTAAGGAAGCTTCACCCATTTATATTGATTATTATAGTAATGGAAAATGTCTTCTTTTTTCTCCTTTTTTAATACAGTAGTCTATTTTCTTTTCTTCCTGCTCACTTACTTCAGTTATTTTTTTTCCTATCATAACACCATGAAAACAATTATAAAAAGATGGACTGAGGACTTCGTATGCTTGAGCAATATTATCCTCTATATTTCAGAATACCTTTACAGCAAACAATCAAAAAACTAATCACACAAACAATCAACCAACAGACAATGAGGATGCAGAGGAATGATTTAAAGAGGCCACTTTTTCTTGACTCTAACCAAGGACATAATTCTGAAGGACAAAACCAGTCCTAATGGCCTTCAATTGTTCCAGCCCAACCCATCAGAAAAGAAAATTACATAGGAATCTGCAGTCAAAATCCCAGGAAGTGTGCACTTGCTGGAAGTATTCACTTACTTCAAGTATACTCTGTGTTGTTGATGCCTTTCAAAAACAACTCCAGGGGCAGGAACAGATGGACATGATTTAAAACGCTCTAGGTTCGATTATGGCAAGAAGTACGTCAACCACCATAACTAAATCTCCTCCTGAACATTCTCACATCTAATGGATTCCTAGTGTCATTGAGTGGTCGTCGTCTTTTTTTTGGTATAACCATATGCTCTGCACCACAATTGTGAGGGAGGGGAAATGTAGGGAGGTAAATTCTGAACAGAGAGAAAAGTATTTCCTAATTTGTTTAAATTTAGATACCTTATATGTATCTATACTTTCTGCCAAGGCCATTTTTTGGTATGGATAATGCTGTCCACCACGAAAGGTAGAAAAAAGTTTATTAATTGATATCTCCTAAGGGTTTTTAGCTAAAGGACTACTGCAAAGGCCAAACAATATCATTATCATTATGTGGTCTGATTATGTTGATTATGTGAGCTAAAAGAAAAATGTCAAAAGGGTGATATTCCCATGAATTTGCATTCTTAATATAACTCTTAACAGCAAAAAAATAGAAAAGAAAAAAAGTTTGCATGTCTGAATAAAACCCCCTTCCTCCCAAAATCCACCTGTCTCATTAAATTTTCAATAATATCTTTCATTAAGTTAAAGTGTCACAACCAAAATTATTAGTGTCATTCTACACTAACATTAAATGTCTATTCACTATGGCTCTTAGAGCAAATGTGTATGAAGGGTAAAGCTCTGGAAGACACATGAAGGTATATGAAGGCTTGCAGTGAATGTACTAATAACAATGGCCCATTGTCTAAAACGGCAGTCTTGGAAACCTTTAGATTTTTATAACAAAAGATTACAATAGCATTACTATAATAGAAATTATGAAAAGATGATAACCACTCATGAACAGATATAGCTACAGAAAGGTGAAGCTACAGTTTTAAATAAAAATATTCTGTACTATCATTTAATAAAATCTTTAATCAGACAATTAAATAGGCCCTAGAAGTTTTTAAAAAATTATTTTGAAATATTTTTGGCAACATAAACACACAGAATACATTGATTTAATTGTTTATTTTGATTTATAATCTTTAAACATGTGGAATAGTATGTAGGTCTCAACTTACGAACTTGCCACAGCTCTGTACTCGCAAGGAGCAGGTCTGAGTTTAAGTTTAGAATTCTCTGACAACTCTTTGCTCAAGCAAGATTACAGTTTCACTGGGAATAGCAGATCTGAGTGTGAGAACCCTGGTGTCCCTCTTCTAACCCTTGTCTGCTCCCTGCCACTTCCCTCCACCACCTAAAACTCATGTGCTTTTCCCCTTGCTTGTATTTACATCATTCTTAGAAGATGTTAGATCCAAAGAGAGAGAAAGAAATATATGTATGAGTATAGGAGAAGATTCCTATGCTTTAACAATAAGATACTACAATACTCCTAAAAGAATGGTTAAAATAAAAAACATTGGCAACACCAAATGCTGGTGAGGATGTGGAGTAGTAAGAACTCTCATTTATCGTTAGTTGAAAGATATAATGGCGTATGGCAGTGATTTTCAACCTTTTTCAATCTCATGGAACACATAAACTAACTACTAAAATTCTTTGGCACAGTAAAAATATATTATTTTTTGCCAACCTGACAAAACAAAAAAGATATAATTTTGATTCATTCACACCAGACAGTCATTGTTGTGATGGCTGTTGTCATTTTTTTATTTGACAGTCTAAGAGAAAAGATGTCAATGCCCCTGACTAAATAGGTAAGTATTGCATGTTTTCAAAATTCTTGTGGCACACTGGTTGAAAATTACTGGTGGACATGAGTATACACTTTGGGAGACAGCTCTTTCTTAAAGAGCTAACCACAGTCTTACTATACAAAACAGAAATTGTACTCCTAGGTATTTAGCCAAATGAGTTTCAAACTTATACCCACAGAAAAACCTGCACATAGCAGCTTTATTCATAACTGCCAAAACTTGGAAGGAGCCAAGATGTCCTTCAATAGATGAATGGATAAAAATCATATTGCATCCATACGATAGAATATTATTTAGTGATAAAATGAAATGATCTATTAAGCCAAAAGAAGACATGGAGGAAACTTAAACACATGTTTCTAGGCAAAAGAAGCCAATCTGAAAAAGTCACACACTGTAGAATTTTGACTTTATGACATCGTGGAAAACATAAGAACATGAAGACAGAAAAAGGATGGTGATTACCAAAGGTTGGGCTCAAGAAATGAACAGGTGCAGCACAGAAGATTTTTAGGCCAGTGAAACCAGTTTTTATGATTATGTAATAGTGGATACATGACATTATGCATTAGCTAAATCCATGGAAATGTACAATGCAAGAGTAAACCCTAATGTAAACTATGACTTAAGTTAATAATAATGTCTAAATATCAGTTCATCGATTTTAACAAATGTACCACACCAATGCTTGATATTAAAAATAGGGGGAAATGAGGTCAGAGAGAGAGAAAGAGAGATCATATGGGAACCCTCTGAAATTTCTGCTTATTTTTTCTAGAATTCTAAAACTACTCTGAAAAAATAAAATATGTTAATTTTAAAAATCCCCAAGATTAGAGAACATAAAAATAAACTATTTGGAACTACATCATGATTAACACAATCGTTAAAGAAGGGTTTTATTTATCTTTTATTTATTTTATTTTTTTATTGTTGTTCAAGCACAGTTGTCTCCATTTTCCCCCCACCACTCACCCCAACCCTACCCACCCCCACCTCCCACCCTCAATCCTAATCCCCCTTGACTTTGTCTATGGGTCTTTTATACATGTTCCTTGATGACCCTTCCCCGTCTTTCCCCCATTGCCTCATTCCCCGTTATCTCCTTCTGCCCTCCCCTCTGGTTACTGTCAGTTTGTTTTTTATTTCAATGTCTCTGCTTACATTTTGCTTGCTTGTTTGTTTTGTTGATTAGGTTCCACTTAAAGGTCAGATCATATGGTATTTGTCTTTCACTGCCCGACTTATTTCACTTAGCATAGTGCTCTCCAGTTCCATCCACGCTGTTACAAAGAGGAGGAGCTCCTTTTTTCTTTCTGCTGTGTAATATTCCATTGTGTAAAGGAACCACAATTTTTCAATCCACTCATTTACTGATGGGCACTTAGGCTGCTTCCAGCACTTGGCTATTATAAATTGTGCTGCTATGAACATTGGGGTGCACAGGTTCTTTTGAATTGGTGTTTCAGGATTCTTAGGGTATAATCCCAGCAGTGGGATTGCTGGGTCAAAAGGCAGTTTCATTTTTAGTTTTCTGAGGAAATTCCATACTGCTTTCCACAGTAGCTGTACCAATCTGCATTCCCACCAACAGTGTACTAAGGTTTCCTTTTCTCTACAACCTCACCAGCACTCACTGTTTGTTAATTTGCTTATGATGGCCATTCTGACCAGTGTGAGTGTGAAGTGTGGTATCTCACTGTGGTTTTAATTTGCATCTCTCTGATGGTTAGTGATGCTGAGCATCCTTTCTTATGTCTCTGGGCCCTGTGTACGTCCTCCTTGGAGAAGTGTCTGTTCAGTTCCTTTGCCCATTTTTTAATTGGGTTGTTTGTCTAAAGATTTTAAAGAAAATAAGAGTTATATAATTTGTATGCTATATTAAGATAGATGATACATGATTGATAGATAATAGGTGATAAAAGTAAACAGTTAAGAATAAATAATCTAATCATGACCTTATTTAACTCTATTATAGATAGTAGATTTTTCCATGCAAGTGATACCATAAATAATGCTGAGATAAATTTCTTCATATGTTTCAGCTTATATTTTTGTTGAGTTTTGTGTTTATTTTTAGGGTTAGTTTTTGGATATATACCCAAGGGTTGAATTTTTTGGTAACCATGAAAACTTATTAAATTCATGTTTATGTATTTTTTCCATACAAATCTCTGCCTCCAAGGAGACAAGTACCTCAGTGTGTTCCTACCACCAACCCTCTGTTCTATGTCACCCTCACCTCCTCTGGCACCTCCATGCTGCTCTCTCTATTACAAGGGGTTTCTCCTATAGGATGTGGGCACTCCAGTTTATACATACAGCCTAATCCACAAGCCCTGCATACAGCTGCACAGTGGCCATGCTTCCAGTCCAGAATTGTGTACACCAGAAGTACAGTTTGAATTTGGAAGACAGAGCCTGTGTAGCCCTGGAAGACAAATGGGGACATTTGGGCAGAAAACTTTGGGAACTAGGTATCTGAAATATTGTCCAGAAGTGAGGTGGGGGTGAGGGTGGGAGGCAGAGGGCATTTGTACATGTTCTTGATGAGGAATGTCCCTTGAACGCCCAGACTTCCTACTCTTCAGTGAAGGCACAGCTCAGGAGAACCAGAATGAGACACTATAAAGCATATGGGCCCTCTTGCTTGGGCCTCGTGATGTGGCGGATTGGAGTTAGGTGTGTGCAAATGACATACTAGGCCTCTATCTACCCATCGGAAGCAATGAACTAGGGATCTGTGCTGCAGCATTAATGTACCTGGTGTTGGGAGAGAGGAATAAAAGTCATTGAAAAGAAAGCGATTATTTAAATTAAAAACGCATAAAAACAGCATTAAAAAAAAATACAAACATGCCTAAGGATATATCAGACATACTGCCGGTGCCTGTTAAGGTGAAGGGAATGGAGTACAGTATGGGATTAACGGAAGGACAAGTAAATACAGTATACCCTTAATGAAAAGAATGCTTAGTTCTAAGCTCTACTTTTGTGTTAATAAAATAATAATAATGATAGAAAAAAGTGTTAAAATAAAAAGTAAAACACCAGAATCCTGTGCTTCAAACTTAATATCTCTTGCATAAACCTCTTCTTCCATCCATCCTTTATTCAGGCAGCTTTTGTTTAAGTACCTTTCCATTCTTCCTTTTGTTCACGAATACACTTCTCACAGTTTAAGCCAAAACCAAATCTCCATTCATATCCCATCTCTTCAAATCGTACACAGACAATTCTGACTCATTCTAATAATATCATTTCACAGCACAACGTGACCTGTTTCATATTAACATATATTGTAGCATTTGATTCTATATCATTACTTGTGTTCTCTAGTTTTTATTTGCATTAAATATTCTCACAATAGTGTCATTTGCTTCTTAAAAGTTATTTACTGATCCCTCCATTAACTCATTCCATATATAGTTATTTTGACAACTATGCTCAAAATTAAGACACTGGTCTAAGAAAAGTAGTAATCCCTGTGGCTTAATGAGCTCACAGTCCAGAGAGAAACTCAGACAAACATAATAAATATAAAAATCAAATTGATCATAGGGTAGTAAGAATGCTGAAGCATACATTATAAATATTATAGTGTGCTTTCTAACATGATAATACATTATGTAATGTTAATATTAACAATTGATAGTATTAATAATATACCATGCTATTACATCAATAATATTAATGAGAATATTAACAATATGTCACGTTAGTTAATAGTAAATTTAACCAAACAAATCTTGATGCAAAGTCTGTGAAAAGCATTGTTTATGTCATCTACTCCTTTGAAATCTTCATATTATTACTTCCTTCCATTATTGCAAATAATCAGAAGTTTATTTCCATTATCAGTCACCAAAGTTCACAAAGTAATTTCTAGAGGTGATTTATACTGTTGTCAGAAACATGCAAGGAATAAATATGCTTATCATTTTGTTTCTACAACTTGCAAAAATGTTTATATACATATGGTTTTCAAGGTTTGCTAATTATTTTCAAGGTAGGTAACAGTGATTTTAGGAGATATAATCCCTAGTCTCTCAAGGGTAGAATTAAAACTGTATTACCAATAATCTGCAATCAGCCTGCTTTTTTTTTTCCAATTTGCAAAAGGAGTCCAAAATTTATTAATATTTCTGTACTAATGAGACAACTGCAAGTATAAAATGATAAACAGGGATATTTTCGGAAAGTATTAGCAAACATTCAGTGACCAATTTGTGTAGACATTACTATACTGTAATTCTTCTTTAAGAACTTAATTTTAGTACAGTGGAATAAACATTTCCTAACATATCCTTTAGTGATTGCCTCTGACCTAATATTTGGCCATTTCATTTAAATAACATTTTATTCATTTCTTTAATCTGTTCTTTTCTACGTGTATTTCTGGAGTAGCTATTAGTTTCTTATTAGTTTCAGCCTCATTTTCTCTCTCTTAACCATAACGTTAAGTATGGATTCTTATTTCCACATGAATTTCATTCTCCAACATATTCTGGATATGCAGAGATAGAAAGTACCTGCAGTATTTTCAAACTTATGTCATCTTAAATTTTTCTCAATACATTGAAAATATATTTGGTTTACTGAATAACTTCTTATTCAACATTCACTCACTCATTAAACAAATCAGGGTCAGCTCTGTGGGTACGTGGCCTGTGCAGTTACACAGGCTCCCAAACACAGAAGCACCTTGCGCTTGGTTTGCTGCTCTGCAGTTACTATCTTGAAATTCTTAATAATTTTGGAAGAAGGAACTCTGCATTTTCATTTTGCACTTGGTCTCCAAAATTAGAGAGACTGTTTAATATTTGTAGATGATACTAAAGAAATATAAAAGAATAATGGAAGGATACAAACAAATGTTAACAGAACTTATCCTTAGGTGGTGCTGTTAAGAATGATTTTAATTTTCTTTTCGTCTTTCCTCATTTTCTAATTTCTTTGATCCTTAGAGGTAAACAAAGATAAAAGATTCCCAGAACTCTCTTGGGATTTAACAAGGAGAACCAATGAGTTACTTGTGTTGAACTAAAGGATTTTGATCTGCAATAAAAAAGATATTTTCATTTTTAAGGGCAGAGGTAATTTTACATTCAATAGTAGAACTGCATAGCTAATGAAATAAGTAATTAACTAAGTAGGATCTTTAAGCTATTAGGCCCAGCAAAAAATTCCTAAAAGTCCAGAGTTTTCATCATGGCATGGGGTCACTGCACGTAACTTCATTTTATCCTGTTTTCCCTGAACACCCTCTATTTTTCTGTATTTGTTGCTATTTCACACATACCAATTTATAGTTTAGAAAAAACTTAATTTAAAAAAACAGAAGAAAATAAACAAGAAAAAGCATTTAAAATTATTTGGAGAATTGTGTAGTATCATAGTTTGAGTGTGCAGGAAGCAAAGTTGTTCTGCCATAGCTGACAGATTCCTTTTTCATTGTCATTTTACAGTAATGGTATTTTGCCCCCAGAGGGATGAGATTCGGCAAGTAATTACTTTTTAAAAAGAGAGAGAAGAGGAGGGAAGAAGAAGAAATATTTTGTTCTGTTTCTTTCTTTGTCTATTCAAATTGCTATCATTTTTAAGGGTAAATATGCTGGACATTGTTTTTTAGTCATTTTCATTTTTCTCTATGAATCTAAAGCAATTTATCTTAAAGCCAGGTTATAAAGCAAAACAAAGAGTATGAGAGCAAATTTGAAATACTCTCTTCAATCTTTTCCTGGAACACTATGTACAAGACAAATACCTAAGGGTGGAATTATATAATTTCACATTCAGTTTCTAGAAATAGTCACCAATCAGAATATTTAGACAAATTGTTTGCCATGCTTGAAGTTACCAGGAGGAAGTGAAAAGTCAGCAAAACTTGGTGTTTAAAGGATAGCCACTGGTGCCAGGGTGTTAAGGTCAAATCCATAGTTGTATGGCTTTTGGCAAATACGCAAACCCACCTCTGAGCTTCCTTTTCCTCATACGTAAGATGGGAATGAAAACTTAGTGAACTAATTTGTGTAAGAAAATTGAAATAATTCCTGGCACATTTAAAGCTCTTCAAAAGTGTAAGCAATCATTATCATGTATTTTACTCTCATTTAAAAATTACTTTATTCATTAAAATATACAAAGTCATCCCCTGAAAAAGAAACTTCAGGATAAAAGACAAAAATATTATATCATTAAGCTTAGAGTAAAAGGATCGATAATATCCTAAAGTACTGTAATGTGCAAAATTCACATTCAACATTTTATTACCAAGGCAGTCTCAATAAATAAAGATATATGCTAATTATAATGTTTTCATGTTCATCGCTGTGCAGCATTGATTTATCCCCTTATTCCTGGAAGTTGCTATTCACAAAGCTTGTCTGAAGCATAAATACCTAAAGAGTGGATTGGGGAAATACACATTCATCTCCCCGATATCCCCCCAGACTACAGGCTTATTTTCTCAGCTGTTGGGAGTGCTGCTGAGAAAACACTCTCAGCTATCTGTCCTCTTCTGTGGCTGCTCACATTGAAGAAACTAGTCTTGCCCAGGACCAGATCCCTTCTTGGGATAATGACATCCCGTAACTTATGCGCCAGGGTGTAAGTGCTTGGCATCCTTGGCTCTACACAACTTCAGATGACCTTCCAGCTCCAGCACTCCCTGGGGGTTGACTGAGGCATTCATTGGAGACAGCAACTCTGACCAACTTTTCCCTTGGCCAGATACATCCTACTGGTTTCTTTCTCTCCCAAGGAGTTGACCAAAGAGCACTCTTATAAATTCCTAAACACTAATCTGTGTCAGGTTCTGCTTCTAATTCAGTGACTCTGATCTCTAATATGTACCAGGAAACCCTCCCCCCCCCACCACAAAAAAGAAAGAAAAACATAAGTATGTCTCATTTTATTGCAGTATTTGCTTTATTGTGGTTCTAGAACTAAACCCACAATATCTTTGGGGTATGCCTGTGTTATTGAAACAAATACTTTCTCATTTAAATCCAAATATCTGAACGCTACATAAAATTTTAAGCAGAAAACAAGGCAATCCCCTGTCTAGTGAAAGGAGAACAGAATTAGGTTTTGAGTTTGAAAACTCATTTTTAGCTTTGCCATCCACTTGTAGTGTGTCAATAATTATCATTTAATCAACTATCATTTAATCTCTCTAAAATCCAGCCAGTTTTCCTTGAGAATTGGCAATAGAAATAATGGCACTTTACCTGAGAGATTCGTTCCAAAGAATAGAAAGATACCGTCTTTAAAAGATTGTACTACTTGAACAACAGTGCTAGTAGACTGATTTTCTTCTTTTATTTTTGTCCCTGGAAATTTCTCATTTCATGAAGTGTGTGTAGGCTTTGTCAGGTAAAATAATTTTAACCTGAGGATGAATTCAAAGTTGAGTTTTGTCAACAAAAATTCTCTACTGTCAATCTAATGCCAACAGAGTTCCTCAATCTGGGGTGAGGTAAAAAGAGAAACTTTATTCAAACAGTTTGCAAGCCTGAGAGACACAGCCTCCTGAGGAAACTGAGTGCACCCTCCTCAGAGACAAGAAAGAAGGCCTGCTTCTATAAAGTTCCTGCCCTGGTCCCTAATCGGTCATTTCTATGCTTATGAGGAATCTAAGTTTGCACAGTCTGATTGGTCCAAAAAGCACTGTCCATATTGGTCACAATTGTGTGTTCTGATAATATCATTATGGAGCTGCTTGGATTGGTCAGTTATTATGCAAATGAGCATATAGCTGTGCAGTTCTGATTGAAGGGGGCAGGTCTCAGCCTATTGGTTGAAAGATGATTCCAAGAACTCTTTCATAAAGGCTCCTCCTTAGATGACAGAAAAACAGTGCAGGAGGCTGGCAGCTCTGTCTGTGGCCTTATCTCTGAAATGCAGCCTGCGGCGGGGGGACTCCACAGGCAGTGGCTGCTAGACTCTGCACATTTGAGCCCAGTTAACCACAAGTAGCCCTTCTTGGCATGTATATTCCTTCTCGGGGTCAACAGTCTTTCTGCCTTATCTCATAAGACAGGTATGTTGAGTATAGACATCTCTCAGGGAGGGATACAAACCGTACTACTTTTACTGATTGCTGAAATACGGTGATTTTTAAAATGTTAACAAGAAGCATTTATTTCTTTTCAAAATTGGCAGTCTCAACTACTAATATAAATATATGTTCAATTGTAAATAAATGACTCAATTTTGCATGGCATGCTTTCTTCTCAGAAATTTCCCAGGAGCACAGTTTAAGTAAATTAAAAAATGAAATAAAACAAAATTGGAGAAAACATAAATAAGCATAGAAATAGTATGTTGTATTAGTGCTTTCTCATCAGAAATACTAAAATGATTGCATAAATCATGGTATTTTACAAAGCACTCACATAATATATAGTCTTTTCTATTGTTACATGGTGCATAAAATGTCATTATATGAATGTTTTAAAGATTACATTGCTAACCTGCCTTTGTAAACCTGTATAATAGACAAAGAGAAAAAGGATATTGTCCTGCTTCTACTGTACTATTATACTTTCCAAGAAATTAAATACTTTGCTAAAATTCTATTATGACATTACATAATAGATCCCCAAAATAGGAAAAAACAAAACAAAACACTATATCCCTCCTTAACTCTTCCCTCCCATTGATCTCTACTCATTTTCCTTTAAATGATAAGGGTATTACTAAGTCAGTGGCAACTTTGTTTCACTGTGCACAGACTTTTTCCGAATGGGAACCAGGTATCTTCCTTCAAGAGATTCTGAACTCCTCATAATAACATCACGTCTTATTCATCTCCCTGTATCACTAGTGTGTACAACAGTGTTTAATGTGGTCTAATTGACTCTTTCCATATTTAATAAATAGGTAGGAACTACTGTTGTCATTAAAACCAGTAGAAAGATACCGTTTCATTTGGTTGTTAGCTTCGATAAACAAACACTAACTACAAGCCCTTATACATGGTAGGTTGTTTCCCAGACTCTGTGATGTATAAAGCAGATCTAAATATCTCTCCCACTCTTCCCATGTCTAAAAAAAATACAAAATTTTATTTTTGCCGGTAATGATGGAAACAGTCAAAATAGGATGAAGATACACACAACAAGCACAGAGTTTTGTATATAACAAGAAATTTTTAGATAACTCGTCAATGCCAACACTAAAAGATAAATGGCATTTGAATTATAGATATTTTATCTCTCCTTGTGCCTTCCATTTACTTATCCTACTATTCTTGTCTTAAATGTCAGTCAGTTAAAAACATCTATTGCTTTAATTCTGCAGCCTATAATCCTATATTTCACTACCTACGCGAGCTGCCCCTTGAGACCAATGCAAACGCTTCACGTACAGGAGCTGTATACCCTGTACTGTTTGAATAATAGGGAAACAGTAGCTAGTATAATAATTTTTGTTTTTTTTTAAGTTAGGCTCCTTAGACATCAAAGAGATATGATGTGAAATGGAGCGGCAAGCAGTTAATGGCTGACGCATGGCTCCCTATGAAAGGGGAAGGCATTAAACAGAATGTGTGTCAGATAAAACGAAAATTTATTGAGCACCAACCAAATGCCGGGCTCTTTACAAACGTCATCTCACTTAATTATTTCATAGCAATATATTGTAGTATTTATTACCATTACTTCACAGATACATGGAGAAAAAAACAGAATTTCGGAAAGGTTAAAATCATTGCCTGAAGTCACACAACTCAGATTTTAACCCGAATCTGCTTGGATTCAAAGCCTCATCTGTCTATAAGAAAATCACCTTGTTTCCAAAAGTTCACTCCTGCAGGTTAAATAATAATTTCTAAATAATGTTTTAACCTGACACTATATTTTGGAGAGAAAAAAAATTGATATCAACCTTATACAAAAGTAAAGCAAGCCCCTTGCTCCTTTTGATTGAAGGCAATAAATACCATGCATTTTTATTGTAACACATAAAGAGATAATACTGACACCACTGGTTGTCAGATAGGTAGTTTGAAATTCAATATATCAGAGCTATCATGTAAATAATTGCTCTTTCTTTTAGCACAATTGTTTTTTGTCTTTTTTTTCTTAAGCTACTTTGGCATGTGGCTCTCTCTGTCTTCCAAAAGATTGTAAACTGAACATTGGAGGGAATTTGTTTTATTTCTTATTTTACCTTCACCTATTTTTCCACACAATATCTGGAATATAGCACCTAATCAATCAATTAACAATGGGAAAATGGAGAACCTAGAGTTTTCTATAATTATATAACATTATGTTTCTGATCTAAAAATCATTGACCTTGCCATTTCAAAAAACAACTCAGAAGTGCTCTTTGGGAAGTACAGGTTAACCATGGCCTTTTCTTTCCTCAGGAAGAACTAGAACATTCCCATGAGGGATTGAGGGCTCATGTTTGAGGGTTTTGTCATCCTTTTCACTGAGAAGCAAAAGAATCTGTATACCCTTTTATTGAAGAGGAGGACAAAAGTCAGAAATACTTGTACTTCCACATCCTTTTGATGGATGAAATAGTGCTTCTCCCTTACACATTTACTCTGGTATCTGAAATTCAAAATAAAGCATTACATTTACTGACAAAAATAGATAGAAGTGAACCTCTGATGTTACCAAAAATATCATTCTATATGGGGCTAGCATCTATTCTGCATGGTTAGGGAAAGTCAAAGAACAAGCTGCACTTTACACACACTGCATGAAATATAACGGTTCTTTACAGATGCGTGCACCTATGCAGTCATGGGAAGTGCATAAATAACCTCAAAAGTGAATCTCAATGTCACTTCAACTGCCTTGGTTGCCACTAAATGAATTTATTTATGTTCTGAATGAAATTATATAATTTCAATTGAGAATCATCAAGTAATCTGTTTCCAACAATTTCATGTGAAGTTCAATTTCAACAACCTACATAGCACAATCCAAAATTCTGACTAATAGAATTTGTTTGCTAAAATGAAGCCGGAGCATACAATCTTCTGAGAAAGAGAATTATAGTTCAGCAATATTGGGACAATTTTTATATTACTTCGAGCTGAATTCTGGTCCATATTTATATCCCATAGAGTCAGGAAAGAATCTGTAATTAGACACTTGAGTGAAGCCAGCAATAATGGATGATTTAAACTGCATGGGGTGTATTTCTGCTCCTTTGTCATCTAACAACTTTCACAGATAAAGTTACTATTAATTATGGAGTGTTAAGTGTGGTCCATTTCTGGAAACCAGTCAATAGCTGATGGAGACTGAATATATTTGTACAATTTAAAACAATGATTTTCAAAATTAATCATGCATCAGAAACAGCCAAAGGACTTGTTAAGGTACAGATAGCTAGACCCAGCTCCCCAGAGCTTTTGCCAGTCATAGTGCAGCTGATAATGGACATTTTAAACAAATTTCTAGGTGATGATGATGGTGATGCAAGTCTGGAGCCCACCCTTGGAGAACCATTTATTTAGAAAAATATACCTCAAAGTGCAGTCCAGCCCTTGATTTTGTCATAGTAATAAGGGGTACTTCATAGGATGAAGATTCTCAGATGCCAAACCAAATTTTCTAGATCAGAATATCCAGGATGAGGTTCAGATATCTGCACTTTTAACAAGAACTCCAAATTGTTCTTATACGCACTACATTTTGAGAACCTCGGCTCTTTCCAATTCTGACATTAAGTAAGGGATATATTAAACCATTAGGAATATTATTGATTCTAATAAAAATGAAGAGATATAAACTTGAAAACTCAATAAAACTGAACTTTACATTTTGAAGAATAGAAAGTTTTGCTTTCCATAATTAGGGCTACACTATTTCAAAGGAACACTTGAAAATTTTTGTTGCAGTATAAGTTGCTTTCTGAAAGTCTTTAATGAACATACATAAGCAAACGCACATGATTACACACTTTTTGTTTTTGACCTTTTTAAAACTTATTGATTTTTTTAAGGAATTGGATCATTTATTTAAAGAGTTTCTGCCCTCTTCATTTGTCAATTTTTCCCATTTGTCTAATTGTAACAGCTGCTGCCTTAGGTAACATCTGTTCTCTATTAACTCCTCAGAAAGACATTTTCAGAGAGGTCATAAGGATCAGAGCTATGATACACCTAGAGACCTGGCCTGAAAGATTTGATGAGTGGATTATGCTGTGATTTTTGTATCTTAGGATGCTTTAGGTATTATGACATATCTACAGTTCAAAAGATGCCTGTGAGGATTTTAAATATGATATGAATAATGCCAAGCTCTTACCATTTCAGTTTCATTTCTATTATAATGACAATGACTCACTCAATTGGTAATTATGTCTGTGGCTTCTTTCTTTCTTTTCCCCTTTGAGAAGAGGAGCATCAGCAAAACAGTCAAGGATGAAAACATTAGAACAAGCAGGGAAGCTGCTCCTTGATAATGAAAAAGAACACTTCAGCAGGACTAGTACATTAAAGGTCATCATGGATCTGAAAGACAGTACTCTATGGTTCTGTTGTAACATTAATGATTCAATTGGCTACATAATTTAGGAAGTAAATGTTTCCTGCAGAAAATATGATAAATACACGTGAAGTAAATCTGATGCTCAATGTAAGGAGAACTCTGAACTAAAATATGCACCAATATTAAGGTTGGTTTATTACTTGTTTAAAATCCTCCTATTATTCATAATATGCTTGTGAAGTAATAAAAATCTACCTTTCAAATAAATTTGCAACACTGAGCACTTTACTTATATTTTATTGAATTATTTCAATTCATCCCTAGCAGCTAACCTGGTGGGAAGGGACACTATAAGTGTTCATAAAATAAATTTGTAAAGCCAACAGCCTCTAGATTTTTAAAGCCCTGAATCCTAAACGGGAAACAAGAATTATTGTTCCTGACAAGTCTTGTTAACTTCAGAATAGATACATACAGTGAAATGTCTCAGCTCTTTCTAGAGTTCCCCATGGCATAGTAATACAGAAACCCATCAAAGACATTGTGAGTCAAAGGAAAAGTAAAAATCAGGGAGTCTTAAAGAGACAATTCATAAAACAAGACTTCACTTTTCTATTCAGACATACCTGAGTTGGTTTAGTATAGTTAAGATATTGTATATGAATTATGAATATGTTTATATAAAATAAGTTCCCCCCCTCAAATAGAGAACTAACAGGAAGAGAACTAACTAACTTCTGATGTTGATTCATCAGCAAAATCCTGTCTTTTTCTAAATCTCTTTACAGTGTTGCTTGAAAGGAAACCAGACTATTTCTTAAGGACACTTGCTACATAAAAAAGAATTTGCCTGGTTTTTATCCCAAGCTCCTAATGATTTGGGATAAAGCTCATTGAACTGAGCTCCTAAATCCTTGAAATATTCCCTCATGATAGGAGTGACTTTTTATATTCATCATGGGCCCCTGTGACCACATCACAATTTATTCTAGAATGCTAACTTATGGTGTGTCCCTAGATGATTTCAGGATGGGGTCTGATATTGAAGAAAGACCATTTGATTAGAAGGTTGAGGTTTCGAGCCGGACACTATCAACCTGACCTTCAAGAGCCTGAAGTTCAATCATGTGGCCAATAATTCAACCAACTGTGCCTATGTAATAAAATCCTAATAAAACTGGACATCAGAGCTCAATGAGCTTCCTGAACATTGATACACTGGGAGGATGATGTCCCCTGATTCCACGGGAAAATACATGGAAGCTCTGCACTTGGGACCTCTAAGGCCTCCCCCATGGGCCTCTTCTTTCGGCTGGTTCCTGATTTGTATCCTTATAATACAACAGTAATTTAAGTGTGGTGCTTTTTTGAATTTTGTGAGTTGTTCTAGTGCATTATTGAATGTAAAGGGGCAAGAGAAATTCCTGACCTTATACCATTTGTAAGAACTGTGGGTGACCTGGGGGTCCCAAACTTGTGACTGGTATGTGAAATGAAGACTCCTTGTGGGAGTCTGTGCCCCTAACCTGTGAAATCTATGCTAAATTTATCAGTTGGCCTCATAATTCCATCACAGATGAGTAAAGTTTTTTCCAACCCTGCAGGTGTGACAGGTGTTTTTTGTGTCTCTGATTTCTTATTCACGACCATTCATTTTCAGTACCTCTACCACCAAAACGACGACAATGAAAAAGGTTATCAGAATGTAAGTGTCAGTATAGTTAGGTTATTCTCTATCATTTCTTAGAGAATTTTATCTCCTGGTTAACTGTTACACTCTAACACTTATTTTTTTTTTATTATTGTAATACTATACGAATTGTCGATCTTTGCAGTGTTCTGATCTCTGAGTTCATCGAATGACTCTCCTCCATTGACACTGTTACACGGCTGCACCTTGCCCTAGACTCACCAGCACGGTCATATCCTAACCTTTGCCACTATCGGTAACCTTGGACCCTCCGCCATCTCAGACACATGTGCCCCAGCCTCTGACCACAGTCCCTTATCTTTCTAGTTTACATATTTGATGCCGAGATGTAAACAATCATTTGAAACCACTAAAGCATAAAATACTTGCCAGAATTTTTTCTGTATTTTCTGTGACATTCACTCTCCCATTATCCTCATTTCAACACCTCTTCCCCAATTCACATTCTTGGTTGGTAACATTATTTTATATTTTATCAAGGAAATCTAGGTGGGTATTTCTATTTTAAAATTATGAAAAATGAGTCATGAAAAGGTTAAATAAGTTTCTCATGTTAAACAGAACTCAAGTTCAGTACCCTTAATATTTGTGTTAGCCAGCTGCTGCCACAAAACAGTGTATAACAAATCACTACAAAACTTCATGGCTTATCTTTTCTTTTTTTTTTTAATTTATTGATTTTGGAGAGACAGGGAGAAGGGAGAGAGAGAAACATCAATTTGTTGTTCCACTTATTTATGCATTCCTTTGTTGATTCTTATATGTGCCCTGACCAGGGATTGAATCCAGGACTTTGTCACACCTGGCTAGGGCATCAGTGGCTTATCTTTTAAAAGTGGTTATTTTAATGTTCCTGAGCATCTGGGTCCGCTGCAGTTAAGCTAACCTAGGATGGACTTGACTAAACAACTCTGGCTCATGGTGAGTTTATGTCCGCACTGACGCTTTGGTTTGGTTTGGTTCTGCTGGTGGCTTGTTCTGTGGCGTAGGCTTTCTTTTTGAAGTCAGATGTTATGTGCTTTAGAAACAGAGATAGTGCCAAATTCTTAGATGATAAATTCCAGGAATGAAAAATAATTCTGATTTTTTTCTAAAGTTAGAGGCAAGAGGCAAATTAAGGTCTGTTGCGGCCCCGGGCGCAGAAGAAAATATTGGACCCCTTAAAAAAAAAAAGAGAGAGAGAGAGACAGGGAAAATAAAAATACATGTTTAAAAATACATATTTTTAAAACCGGAAATGAAACAAATACGTATCCACAAACTAATTTACATCCCTGGGTATTTGCATGTATCATAAGTCTGCACTGCAGGAGAGCCTTTGTGAACACAAGTAGCAAATGTGATTCTATTGCTCTGATGAGCGGTAGCCCAGCTGGGGGGGGCCTATGCAGCGTAGTCTGTGTATGGTGTGCAGTGTAGTAATGAAATACGGGAAATACGCAAATATAAACAAACTGTCAGGTTTTACCGCCAGTTGTAAACTTGTACGTAATTAAAATTGCACATATGAAACCAAACTTAGTGTCATTAGAAAAAAGTGTAAAGTTGGGGTTTTGCGGGGCCCTTCAGAAGTCGGGGCCCAGGGTGAACGCCCGCCATTAAATCCGCCTCTGGTTACAGGCAAAACAAATACGTTCCCAAGTTAGAGCTGTCAAAATTCTGATTCTTAGCCTAGCAGTCTTCTGTGGATATAGTTAACTTTTTATCTATTAGCTTTGAGCATTACATTACTGTTGGTTCACATTGGTACTATGGACGAGTTGAAAAAAAAACAAAACAGTGATATATATTTTGTGTTACTTCTTGATTTTTACTCTGTCAACTTCCATCCTCACGAACGTTTGCTCATGATGAACAACAACAACAAAAAGATGTTTTCATAAAAAGATGATTTCACCTTTCCTCTCTGTCATGGCCAAAAATGGTCAAATGTTGTGAGAAGATAATCTGATCACCACTTCTTCATGGTGGTGCATGAGTTAATTTTTTATGACACAACTTGAGTTTTTACCTGTGAAGTCAATGGGTGATATCCCCCCTGTCCTTCCATGCAGCATGTCACATAAAACCATGGCCAGAAGCCCTTTTAGCATATACACCTTCCTTTCTCCTGGTCTCTGTTTTGAATTAGTGGATAATGAGCACAGCAAAACAGGTCAGACAGTGCTGACCTTGTGAGATATGGCTCATAATATCGGAGTGTCATGACTGGGGAAAGAGACGGGGATCATCAGTTTCTCATCCTGACATGTTTCCACATCATAACTCACAGGTACTTCATTAAAGATCAAAAATGAAATAGAGTAATAAGACTATATTGACAACCACAGTAAATAAAATCAAAATCTATGTAATATATTTGAGGTTGGGTCTTGACATTAAGTTGGGGAACTTGACGTTTGGCTATATGGATATTTATCATGAAGAAATTTAAAATGTACACTAACCACACATAGAGAAGAAAAAAGAGGATATGAAAATATTTATAATCCAGGCTGTTATTAACTGAAATGATAGTGGTGAAAAATACTCCCTATTTCTAATCTCTGTAGGGCATATTATAGATTTTTAACTGATATATATATATATGTATGTATGTATGTATGTATGTGTATATATATATATATATATATATATATATATAGACTTATGAGCCAGATAAGGAGAATCTACAAAATATTAATATGTATTAAGAAGAGCAAGAACCAAATCAGTCATCAGAAAAAAATGATATAATTTTATATTCAACCTTTAAAAGACATTTCAGAAGTACCTACAATATCAGAGATCTATGAGTTTATTTTGTTGACATATATAAATGTATTATTTTAACTTACTGAGAATATCTTTATATAAAAATTGATATAAAGAACCTATGTAAATGCCAGTGCAGAGGTATATTTTAAATTTCTGGTAACGTGGATTTATTTATTCATTCATTCACTTAGTTGCTCATTAATAAAATATTAGTATTATGTGTCAGACATATAATAAATCACTTAGGTCAAGTGATTTGTAAACCTTTCGGTAAGGCAAAAGCTATGATTGTGATCTTATTGTCAAGGATTCCAATAACTTCTCTTCTATTTAAACTACTGAAAGATAAAAGAAAAATATAATATTTTTGTTTTGTTTTGTTTTTGTGTGGCCTAGCACTGCAATTTAGACTTCAATGAAGTGGTTGGACCAACTAGTCATCAGGGAACCTCAGTACAATTTCTACCACCTCTTCAAATCTTGAGGTTGACTTCCTTTGACTTTCATGCTGAAAAAAAAAATGTTGCATTTTTATAGGGGAAAGAATATTCTTCCCATTCAGTTTCCTCCCATTACTCAGTGTGCTAGAAAAATGTTTTCTTACCTCTTAATTTTACAGTAGCACTCATGTGCTGTGAGTACATATAAATAATCACTAAGGAATACAGTGAAATTCAAATTCCCTGGTTACTCATTGGGAATATAAATAAGTAATACCAAGTATAAAGTGAGACAAAAATAATTCCAAGAAAACAAATTTTCAAAGTTGACTCAAGCAAAGAAAATATATTTTAGTTAAAATTATAGAAAATTTTACCATATCTCATTCAAATGAAGAGAGAAGCTTGTAGCTTTGATTTTGAGGCTAAAATATGTTGTTCTATGGTACTAGTTTATCACCGATTTGAAGTAAAGCCTCAGAATATTAGATGCTTTGTTTGTTTAAGTTAGAAGCTAAATGTTAGTTAGAATTTATTAACACAAGATTTGGGATTATGTTACTTAAACTTTGCCTCAAAAATACAACATTAGCAAATCACTTTTTGTTCCTATAATACAAGACTAGCAAAAAGAAATTTTTTTCTTTTCTATGCTATAACTCTTCATAAACATTCTCTATTCTCTTTATTCCTACTGACACCTAGTATACTTTATTTAATCAGCTTTTCCGGCATTTCTCAGTGAAGTCTAATAGACTTCCGTAGGCTGGGTAACATTCTCTTCCTTCACTCTCAATTCTGTGGCCAGACAACAAGTATCTCAGTAGCCTCAGAGTAGTATGAGGAACATCAAAGTCTGGTTAGATTTTTATCCCTACAATTCATTGCAGTGTTTCCTTACACAGAGCTTCTTTACTTGATAGATATGACTTGACACAAGCAAGACATGGAAAGAGACTTGGGAATTTTCCTAAAAAAGTTATTGACTGAAGAAGAAATTCAAGGCGTATTTAATATTGACACGAATGAAGGTTATGAGAAAATAACTGCTCTAAAGCTGCTTACGTAGCTTTTTCTCAGCAGAGATTTTATGTTTACTTTCAAAAAATTGAAAAGTTGAACAATTTTTTATCAAGGTACATAATCAGAGTATTCTGAATATTGTGAATAATTTTGGAATTCTATATATCAAAATAAAATTAAATATTTCTGATTTATTAAAAAACAGAGTGTTTCTTTAACTATAATTTTCTGATTCAAAGATATAAATCCATGTTCACTTTTAAACAATAATGATATTCCTGAATTTTTTCCAGTATAATCCAACAAACACTTATACATGGTTTAAGCTATACAGATGCCAGTGCATTTGTCTATGTTATTTGTTTGTTTGTTTTTTCCTAAACTAGCACAGGGTTCTCAGGACCACCAATACAACTTACTGATCAATAAGTTACCCTTGTTATCCAACCAAATTACTCAAATAGAGAGACACAGATAATCTAAAAAAAAATACCCTTATGATTATTTTTGCCCAGTGAAGCCATATGGATGATTTACCTCCCACGAGCAAACTGCAACATGATAATGAGCTAAATTTTCCCCTAACACCCAAAGGAAATGCTGACCTAGTTGATGAGGAGAGTGGAGTTATGGTATTCAATGTATAAATTGCTGGAAAAGTAGTGTCTTCTTCTTTCCTTCTATCTTCACTCTTTTTGTCTTTTTCTCCCTTTAACTTTCTTTCTTTCCTGTTGTCTCCTCTATTTGCCTACCAATCTATCTACAGAAATCCCCCTGTTAATTGAGAAAGCTAATGAATGTGTATTTCGATTGCCATATTATTTTTCCTTTGACTTGTGAAAAAGTAATGCTAGAAAAAAAATGTAGACCACTTTACCAGTTTTGCATTTATATTAAATGATATTTACATGCAATATATAACATTAACAAAATAATAGAACTAGTATTCTAATTTTGGCATTCTAAAATGCTCTTAAAATTAAAACAACAATAAATGATAGTAAAGTAGTTAACTTTACTGAGTAACTTGCTAAATGGTATATCTGCTTTACCTACTTTAAGGTACAAAAATTTCTCTTGAAATAACTACTATTACTTTTGTCACTACAGATGAGGATACAGAAGCTTAGAAAGGTTCTTGTCTAATATCACACAACTAGAAAATGTCAGGACCAGTGTAGAAACCTGAGAGCCTGTTTCAGAGTACTCTCTTAGACATTATACATACCACCCTTCAGGTATAGCAGAGAGCATTTTGTGAGGATTTAAAAAGTAATGTCCAAGACACATCCCACTGCTATTCTATGGAACGGCTTCTTAAATTAGGCATATTCAAAATAATGATTACTTTTACAATTTTTGATACTTCTTTATAATTAAAATCCTTTTAAAGTAATCAGATAAAAATCATTCCTATTTTAAAATTCGATCATCACAAACATTACACTAATTTGCTGTTGTTAAATTCTATATTTGGGAATCATTGAAAGTGATGGCTTTTTTGTTGGTCAGAATATATAATTAAATTAAGTGCTACCCAAAATATCAAAGACCATAATTACAAATGTCAAAGAATGCAAGGATTTTGAAAATGCCCAAATGTGTCCCATGATTAATGTCTATCATTTCCTGCAAGATTCTTCTGTCTCATAATCACCCTTCTCACCAACAGGATCCCTTAGGTTCTGTCTGAAAGCTCTGTTCTAATTCTTTTCTAGACCTGGTCCTGAACTTGGATATTACTTCTAAAATGTTAACGTTTTGCCATATTGGATGCACTGTTTTTAATTTTTATGAAATACTTATAAATATCACTATAGCTCCCTCATTCCCCTATCCTATTATCTCCCTCCCAACCTAATGATAAATGACATTTTAAGGTAGGCATAAATTTCTGTTTTTAATAGTTTTGATACATATGTATTACTTTATAAGAATACAGTGGATGGTAGAAGTAAACGTAAAAGCTATTAAGCCTGTATATCCTGTTACAACTTTGGTATTATAGTTAATGTTATATTTGTGAAATCGATAATGGTTATATATTTAATTTTACTTTATTTATTTTTATTTTAGATCATTGTGTTGTTATAGGCTGGGTGGAAACCACCTAAATGACCATTAGCAGATGAATGAGTAACGAAAACATGGTCACAAGGCAATATAATTCAGCCTTAAAAAAGAAGAAAATCTTGCTATTTATGACGATGTGGATGAAACTAGAGGACATTTTGCTAAGTGTAATAAGACAGACATAGAAGGAAAAATGTTATGTGATGTTACTTACATGATGAATCGAAAATCGTCAAACTTGTAAAAATAGAGTGTACTGGGGGATGCCATGGACCGGGAAGAGGGAAGAGCAGGGATGTATTAGTCAAAGTGTACAAAGTTTCTGTCATATAACATGAATAAGTCCTAGGGAGCTGTGCCTGTTCTCAACAATACACTATTGATTATTTTAACATTTGCCAAGAGGTTAGATCTTATGTTAAGTGTTCTTATAATTATAACAATAAATAAGAGGTCAGGAGGATAGAGTTGGACGTGATGGTTGGGTTTATGGTATGGATTCTGGCAATGGTTTCATGGGTATGTATTTGTCTCTAAATTCATTGATATCCATATATATATATATATATATATATATATATATGTATACACACACACACACACACACACACACATATATCATGTAAAGGTTTTTTCATGTCAATAAATAAATAAATGGTTATACATGCCCTTATCAGCATTTCACATTTACATAGCTAGGGTAGATCTCTTGACTTCTTCCTCAAGTTGTTCCTCCAAAAGACTTCTGTATCTCAGTTCACAGCATCATCAGCTACCGAATTACTCAGGCGAAATACCTAGATATTTACCATGATTCCTCCATTTTCTTTGCCAATAACCAATATATTATCAGGCTCTTGGTTACCATTCTCCCAACTGCATTTTAATCTTGGCCACTTTATTTACACACTGGCTGGAGACATCATCATCTAACACTTGGACCACTGCAGAATTTAACTGGTCCCCTTGCCACAATTCTTATTCTAAAATATATTCTCAAACTAATAGCTACAGTAATATTTTATAATAGCAAACCTGATCATATTCCTCCACAGATGAATTTCTACCTATTTAAAATACGCAACAGCCACCCTACCATGGTTAGTAAGTCCCAATAACCTGGACCCTGACTGTCTCTCAGACCTCACTTGGACTTTTCCCCAGCTGGCACAATATGCTCCGTGGGCCCTAATCCGGCCTACTATCCCTGGTATTAGGTACTGCTTTCTGGTTAAACATGA
This sequence comes from Mormoops blainvillei, assembly GCA_004026545.1. NCBI lineage: Eukaryota > Metazoa > Chordata > Mammalia > Chiroptera > Mormoopidae > Mormoops > Mormoops blainvillei. Next base: position 58,971 of record PVJD01001699.1, on the reverse strand, counting down.
GCAAAGGCATTGGCCTTCTTCTTCTTTTTTTTTTTTTAACAAGTTATGGTGCAGTACATATTTTATGCAGTAATTTAATATGCCAAATATACACAAATCATTTTATTTTGCTTGAAGTCATCTGTCCGTTCTATACTCTAAAAGTTCGTTGTTTCCAGACATATGAGTCAGTAAACTGATCACTACCATATACAAAGTATGAACAGTAATACTAGCCCGGAGATAAAGAGAGGTTTTCTTTTTGTTTATCCCCACATCAGCGGCATAACAGATATGAAATACAGCTGACGTCCACGATGAATATGGACTGAGGACAGAAGAAAATGATGTTTTCTTTGGTAAGAGGCAGAGATAGAACACAGAGAGAAGAAAGGGTAACTATAGATATTCAACACTGCCCTTGCTAAGAAACAATAGCAAATTCACATTTACAATTTTAGGTGCTTTGTCATATTCTGTTTCCCAATCTGGAGAAATAACTACATTTCTCTTCTCTTAATGGACTTAAAATTACAATATAAATTGTATTGTTTAAGGAAGATTAACACTCTAGTTTAAGAATATCAAACTAATTTAATCAAACTAGTAAAAAAAATGTATCTCTTGTCCCTTTGAGAATGTTTTATTCCATTCATTATTTTACTACTTCATTTTATATATATATCTTGAGTGCCACCAGATAAAATTTTATATTATTCAGTGCTTTTTTGATTTAAAAAACAAAGCACCGAAGTATATATAATAGACCTATTAACATATCCCTATGAGTATAAAGGATTTATTGGAGTATATATTTAGATATAGAGGTTCTCTCATTAGAAATCAGTAGTGATGTGGTTTCTTTGAAATATAATCACTTACTGACATCATGAATTACCAGTGAAAAAAAGCTAATATAAAAACAAAGTAATCACAGAGGACATTTAACATTAGAAATGTACTATTTTAAGTAGAGCATGATTTTATTTATATTTGTCATTGAATGTGAAAAGTGAGGTGATGGAGGCATTTCTGAAAAATACTATGAGTACTTATATTTTTTTATCCTCATCCAAGGGCATTTTTTTCATTGCTTTTAGATAAACATCGATGCAAGAGAGAAGTATTGTTTGGATACCTCTGGTACATGTCTGGACCAGGCGTTATACACGTTCAGACTGGGGGTCGCACATACCCGCACCTGGACCAGGCATGGAACCCACCACCTAGGTATGTGCCCTGACTGGGAATCGAGCTTGTTACATTTTTATTACTGGATGTTGCTTCATCCAACTGAGTCACACCAGCCAGGGCAGAAAAATACTATGATTTAATTAAAGTCTTATTTAGATTTATAAGCTAGTATATATATTTCTGTTAAATCCAAAACTCAGAGCTCAAATATTAGGTATACTCCTCTGAGAATGCACCTAGAGTGGGCATAAGGAAGTAAAACATTATCTTCATTCAGTACTAATGAATAATATGCAAAAGTCTAGCTATGTAATTTGCAAATTATTTTAGCATAACAGGACATATCTATCCATTCATGTATATATTTGTACATTTGGAACACTTAAAATTGCAGCAGATTAACATTTGTTCTAAGATTTATTCATCAAGTTCTTTCATTTCCTTATTACAATGTCTGATATCTATAACAAACCCACAAATGTTTGTTGGTGAATAAATGAATGAGTTAAAGCTGAATTATTGAATAATTTCTTTGGTTTTCTTTTCAAGCATGTCCATGAATTGAGTAATTTAGTTTAATGTTTTGTTTTGTTTATTTTCTCCACAGCCAATTACTTTAGCCACAATCATGTAATGTTACATAGACCGGGTGATAGCCAATTTCAGTTTAACTTAATCATTCAGGATGACTCTCACTGGATTATATATGGCAAAAATAATCAAAAGATTTCTGATTTTTGGCTAATCATTATGGCTGTACTTGCCAATGTGTTTACTGGGTAAAAAAACATAATGTCATGGCTTTTACTTCAAGAATGATACTAAAACATTTTAAGTTTGAAAACACCATTGCTTTTAGACATTGATGGGATTTCAAGTAGACTCTACCCTTCCCCCAAATAATAGAGTATGCTAAATTGAAATGAGCTTAATTGAGTGTGATCTGAGATGACTCTAACAGCTAAAAGTCAGTCTACTTGAAGGAGCTTGTTCAGGACCATCGATAATGCATAGTATTTACTATAGCTCCTATGAGGGCAGGGGCTTGTATTTTTTTTTAACCACTGTTCAGTACCTAGAAGATAAATATAACATATTAGATACTCGGTAAATATTTATTGAATAAAGAGATAAATGAATGATTTTTTTGTTGTTGGATTCATTCAATTTCTACCTCTGTGGACTCTCTGCCTTGTAGTGTCAGATAAGACAGTTCATATTATACATATGTTAAGTTGACCTACAAACTAAAGCACATTTCAATTTTTAAAGTTTGATCTCATTTACCTACTCCTTCTGAGATTCGCCATTTTTCTCTAGCCAATAATACAGTGTTATTATTTAGGGTATCTATAGCCATATGATATATGGCCCTAAAAGAACTATTGCAACTAACATTAATTTATTAAATTGACTTATATAATTTTTCAACCAATATTTGAATAGTGTCACTATAGAGGAAAATAATATGGTAGCCAATATACCCAGAGCAGTTAGATATTTTTAATAAACTCACATTAAACAGAACTCAAGTCCTTCCAAGCTAAGTCAAGTAACACTGGTAAATGGGGCAGTTAACAATATAGCTGAGTTGGAAAAACAAAAGTGGGCTGAGTCTACCAGTAATCATTATATTTCAGTGATGCTATATTGTTGTCATCAGATGCACCATAAATAGTATTATTTGGCAAAAAGAGAAAATAATCTTGCCTTCTAGGTCCAAAACAAATGATAAATTAGGGCCATCCAGGGGAAGTTAAATACTAATTCTAGCCTTGTGCTTAAGAATTAAAAGAGTTATGAGAGCCGCAGAAAAATAAATAAATAAAAATAAAGTTCTTGATTTTGTGGCTTTCATTTCCCTCATCCCAATTTGGCTAATATTCATAATTGCCTGAACCTTTAGCTACTAATCTCTTCTTGCTTCATTGTTTTATGAAGTTATTTTACATCTGATTAAAAGTTATATATTTTTAATTTTCATCCTTTTTAGTGCATTATTAGTCATGAATCCCTACACCTTAACAGTGTGTATTGTCAAATTACATTCTCATATTATATAAACAAAAATAAATATAATGATTTCATTAAGGAAATATATATGTGATTTGTTGGGGGTTTTTTTCCTAGTTTGATTTCATCTTTCCTGTGAACTGTATAGCTCTGGCTCTAATCAAGAAAATGATGTCCCTCGATCATTACTTCCTCTCTTATGTCATAAGAAAGTTTCAAGCCTCCATATTGGAATGTATCAGTTTTTTCATAGAAGACAAGATTAAATAAATTTGGGGGTCTGGGCCATTCATTGACTACATTACTACCCGTAATTTATCAGCTTATCTGGTTCTGTCTGCCAGCAATATACTCGTATATAGCTGGAGAGATTGTGCTATAAAGGAAACAATTAGTAAGATAAATGGTCAGTGAGAGAATAAGTCTCTGAAGTGTGGGCAGAGGGCAGAAAGTTACCTCGGTCAACGATTTTGTTTGCATCCACATGCGCAGGCAGTTTTGGAACCCCAGAAATAGTCTCCCTTAATTCAGAACTTTGCCCATCTCCCAGCGTTTTTATTTCTAGTTATGACTCCACAGAAGGTGCTCCTGGCCTCAAACTGGGATTACCCTTTTGCTCTACTATGGAAATTGTAATATTGAATTAAAATGAGCAGTATTCTTTGAACATGAGCTTTAACTAGAAACTATCCAAGTCTCTCACAGTGTTTTCTGAGTTTATTGACAGTGGCAGAAAATGATAGCCGAATATGTGAATACTATGAATAGAATAAAAGATGAATCTGATAATTTGTCAGATAGTTTGGATAAATGAATCTCTAATCAAGAAAAAAATATGTAAATCCAAAAGAGAAAAAGATAAAAGGAAGGAAGGAAAAGTGATAACCTCACATGAATGAGGAAAAATTTTACTTTATCAGTGAGTCCATAAAAAAGAAAAAATAAATTATACAATACCTGCATAACAGCCCTAAAGGAGATTCAAGAGAATATTGCCTCTGTTAAATAAGAGAAAAATATAGGGATAATGTAGATCATAATAATAATAGACTGAGTAAATATTAGAGAAGTATAAAATGAAAAACTATGTACATAAATACATAAACAAAAAACAAGTATATAAATGCAACATATTAAATGCACCCTAGAATAAATAAAAATCAGATTTGCTTTGCAGAAATTAAATTGTAAGTTAGAAGCCACCACTAAAAAATATTCCCCAAACCATAAATTATGTTAAAGAAATAAATCAGTAGGTCACATCTTCAAGATTCTTGTATTATAAATTATAGTTATCCCAAAGGGAGAAAATAAGACAAGTGAATCAAAAGAAATGTGGCAGTATAAATAAGTGAAATTTTCTGAGCTGAAAAAGAAACTGGGCTTGCAAACCATGGGTTCTCACCTTTTTTGAATCAAAGTTAATCAGATGAAACCAGCTATAACCTGCTTAATGAATCTAGCCTTTGAGCATTGAACATATCCAAAGATGATGAAAACTTACACATGCAACTAAGCTAAAAAGAAAAAAAGGCCCCGAAAGTCACACATTTCACCAACATTCCGAGTACTTACAACGCCCCAGGCCCTGGGGAGCGGGTAATAAGAAGACAGTCTTCTTATTAGAAGGCTCCCCCTCCTCTTACAGGCTTCCCAGGCTGCTGCAAGGAAGGGGCTAGCGGCTGAGGGGGCAACACAAAACTCGACAATCTTGACCGAGCACTTACGCGGGGCCAGCACGGCTCTGTGTGCCCTAGGTATACCGCCATCATCACCTATTTTACAGATGCAAAGACCTAAGTGCAGGGAGGTTAAAAGGATTGCCAATGTCACCGAGTTTTTACATGTGAGAAGCTGGAATTCAAGTGCACTGTCTAGTTCCACCCTCTTGATTTTTTTCTGCACACCTTAGAGAGGGAAGGATTTTTAAATTGAAGACAGCAAGTAGGTAATAGATGCCTGGGAAGATGTAGGGGAAGGCAGGCAGCAGGTGTTTTCTAAGTAGAGAAAACAACCTCTTTGAGAGACCCTAAAATAGGAGGAACTTAGGTTTGGGGAAATTTGAGAGAAGACTCTCACATGATGAGGCTAAAAATTCTAACTGGCCAAAATTAACAGGGTAAAATCTTCCTTTAACCATTACACCCTGGTGTACTTCATCCTCCATCAGCTCCACACTACAGATAAATGCCTTAAACATTGGCCTGCCCAGAATTTTCTCGTTTTTTCTAGTTCACTCATTTTTCTTTGAGGACTTTAAACACTGTCATGATTTAACTACCATTTATAGTGAATTTACTTCAAAAACCTCCCTGATTATACTAAAACAGTTAGTCTATATTTTTCTTTCTCTTCCTCTTACCTAAGCCTGATTGGTCCAACTGACTCCTGGGCGTTTTCATTTCTGTCTCCCACAGACACGTCGCCATCCCCAGACCTAAATTATCCCCACCCAGATTGTTTCACCTTTGGTATTACTTACTATGTGAGTGAGCAACTCAGCCTCTCTGACGGCCCAAGAAATAAATCAAAACCTCACCCTTGATTATTCTTCACGACCAGCTTTGCTCTTACATCATCAATCATCAAATTCTATAGAGTCTACCCTCCAGACAGCTACCAAATTTATCTGGCATTCCCCAAACCACTGCCAAAGACACTTATCATTACTCACTTAGATTACTTTCAGGAAAAACTTCACCCTACAAGTACTTAGATTTCAAAAGATCACTTCTTTTCCTTTGTCAAGGGCTGAGCTGAGCCGGAGAGAGCAGAGATGCCAGGTGTCAAAGTAGCTAATTAAAACAACAAGCCAAATGCAAGTAACAATCAGCCTTTAGTCACTTACTGTGATAGTGTAAGCAAGAGGCTACACGAGAGACGCATTGCGTGCCCCACTGTTCCATTTTTTCCATCATGATACCAGTGGAAGGTCAGGTGGATCAGCACAGAGTGAGCCAATTGCTTCAGTCACTGAGGAAGCCTAGAGCAAAAGGCTCCTGCAGTTTTAAGAAAGTAGGGCGGGGAGAGGGAAAGGTGGGGCTGGGAGTGGAAAAGCACTGAGTGCTGAGTTAGAGTAGAGGAGAGTGCATTCAAGGTTTCTCCCCTCTTCTGATAAGAGGTCCAGGAAAGCCTCTGCCCAGGCCAGGAACCTGCAGCAGATACGCACAAGGGTAAGGTCTGCGGGGGAGGCCCGAAAGCTTGTGCGCATGCACCTCCTTTCAAAGACTACAATGAACTGGCTGTCCACCAATCTTGTGTGGAAGGGCAGCTTTCTCCTGTGAGAACTGCCAGGTAAATGCTTTTAATAAAATAGCAATGGTTAGGCCTCTAAAATCACACACAGGTGTACATATTTTAGCCAGGAGCGAGGGTCCTCCCCTTCTGGATTCATCCCTCACTGCAGTCTGCCTGGTACTACAAACATCTACAATCCTGTAAGCGTTTATGCTTTGATGTCTGTTTATTCTACTGCTTCTGCCTTGCCCACTCTCTCAACCTCTTTCGGCTACTCGCCCTTTCCTTATGCCGCACATCGTAGTTTAGATGCCCGCCCCTCCAGGAATCCCCCAGCTTGCTCATTAGATTTCCCAAGTATTTTGAGCTAGGCCGGTCACCATGGCTCCTGACCCTGGGCGCACATTAAAAATTTCTTGCGATTATTTCTGTTCTGGAACTAATGTTAAATTTAAATCTTATTTCAAGCATAGTGCTTTCTAAGTTTCATCAGTATTTACTGCTGCTTTGAACACAAAGCACGTTTTCAAAAGTTGGTATAGAATGTCTCCAAATAAAGAAAAAATTTCTGTAAGAAAGAGATATCTTTCAGTCATCTAGCTGAACAGATCTGACACAAGGATTCATTTTGGAGCAGTTATAATAGTTACAAAATTGCTTCTTATAATAAATGGAAATCTATTATTCTTTCAACTCTCAGCACTTGTTCAGCTTTTTGATGGCTAATCCTCTTTTTTTGTTTGTTTTCTGTAATAGGTATTCAGTTATTTGAAAACAGATATCACTACACTTAATAAGTATTCTCTCCCTCTTTGGCTATTCTTCAAATGTGAATGGTTTTTAAATATTTTCCCACTCTGAACATTATTCTTCTGATGGGTTCCTATCTCTAAATATTCCTACAAAATGTAATCCTGTGAATGAACAAAATAAAACTGATATAATCTTAGTTTAATACACTGGAGCTATATTAACTCCCTTGATCCTAGTTCTTATCTGGATTTATTACATAGTCCTATAAATTACTTTTAAATATCTGAAAAATCCATATAGAAGTTAATAGCTTCTTTTCCTTTAACACTACAGATAAGTGAACTATTAAAATATGTGTGAATATTTGTAGATATAAACTAAAATTTTCCTTTATCATTTTCAGCAAAATACTTCGACGCTAAACCCTTTTATCTCCTCTACTTACATTTCTCTACTAATATTTACCCTTTATCTCAGATAGAACTTTCTGATTATATCAGCAAAGCATATCCTGTGTGGAGCATTCGCTGGCAAATACTGGCACCAGTCAGAGGAAAGGAGAGGAATATTCCAGGGGCTCAGAGTCATAAAGTTATGCAAGTCTCAAAGGATGTTCATGCAGTTCCAGTAGGTGTGGTCATGCCATTAAGTATCTCTGATAAAATAATGTCTTCAATACTGTATTTTTATATTGATCTTTTAAAAAATGTTCTTCGAAAAGACCATGTCTCTAATTTTATGATGACATTCATTGGGAAACTGAATTTGCTTTGCAGAAATTCATGTTAAATATATTTTCATAGAATCCAATAAAGAGAGAGAAATCAATATTATATGTATGTATATGTATATATTTTTAAATGCCATTCAGCCTACCTCTAATCTATGAAATAGAGATTATGTGAAAATCAATTTACTCATTTCCAAGTAAGATTTAATAATCTGGTATGTCAACAATGTTTTATTAAATCCGAGGATAGTTCATAACAAAATTATACATGAAGTTTGAAGAGCCTTAGCTTGCAGATTTGTACAATCATTTGCGGAATGACTTAAGAAAAAAGTGAGTCTCCGTTCATAGTGACACTTAAGAGATATCTATTTACTCTAAAGCAAGGATATGTAAATAATTAAATGAATAATGTAAGTCATTTTTTTTTTTAGAAATAAGGTTTTGGATTACTGCTTATCCAAAAAAATAAAATAAGATAAATAACTAGAGAAAAAGGAGACACCCTGTGACCATGGTTCTAGTCCAAAGGTCTCTTGATTGGAGATCAGACTTTCCAACATGATGGTAAGGACTGAAGGTTCTAGAGACAGATGCCTTGGTGCAGAGCTTGGCTTTATCTCTTACTAGATATGTTGTCTTTCCTTATATTTGCAGTGAGAATAACAACTGTATCTATGCAATAAGTTCATTCAGAAAACAAACAAAAAAAGAAATATCACATCTAAAATACCTAGTGCAATGTCTGACACATAGGAATTAATAAGTAAAATCATTATTAGCGTTGTAAGGTCACATAAGACATACAAACCTCTTCCTTTTCTCACTAATTTGAAATACTAGTATTTGTACTCTCATAATTGTTCTGAAAATAGTTTTAAACAATGGAACTACAAGATTTTTTAAATGTTCTTCTGTTTTGAATTGAATTTCCGAATATACTGCCTGCCATGTAGAAGGCACTAAATAATTTTTAACTGAACTTACTGAGGTGACATTGGTTAATAAAATTATATAGGTTTCAGGTATCCAATTACATAAGAAATCATCTGTGTACTGTATTGTGTGTTCACCACTCCAAATCAAGTCTCCTTCCATAACTATTTAACCTCCCTCTACCATCTTCCATTAGCTTCACCCCCGTTTCCCTCTTGCTTTCACAATACTGTTGTCTCTGTCAATGTTTTTTTTATTCTTTGCTTAATTCCTTCACCTTTTTCACCCACACCCCAGCTTCCTTCCCCTCTGACAGCTGTCAGCCTGTTCTCTGAATCTATGAGTCCATTTCTATTTTGTTTGTTAGTTTATTTTGTTCATTGAGCTCCACATATGAGTGAAATCATATGGTACTTGTCTTCCTCTGACTGGCTTATTTCACTTAGCATAATACTCTCCAGGTCTATCCATGCTATTGCCAAAGATAAGATTTCCATTTTTTTTACAGCTGGGTAGCATTCCATTGAGTAAATGTAATACAGATTTTTTATCCATTCATCTGCTGATGGGTACTTGGGCTGCTTCTAAATCTTGACTATTGTAAATAATGATGCAATGAACATAAGGGTGCATGCATTCTTTCAAATTAGTGTTTCAGGTTTTTTGATATATCCTCAGAAGTGGAATTGCTGGGTCTTTATGTTAGTTTCATTTTTAATTTTCGAGGTAACTCCATATTGCTTTCCAGAGTGGCTAAACCAATCTGCATTCCCACCAACAGTACACAAGGGTTCCCTTTTCTCCACATCCTCACCAACACTTGATGTTTTCTTGATTTACTGATGATAGCCATTCTGACAGGTGTGAGGTGATATCTCATTGTGGTTTTAATTTGTGTTTTTCTGATGGTTAGTGATGTTGAGCACCTTTTCATCTATTGACCCTCTGTATGTCGTCTTTGGAGAAGAATCTATTCAGGCCTTTGCCCATTTTTAATTGGATTATTTGTTTTGAGGGAGTTGAGGTTTATAAGTTCCTTATAAATTTTGGTTATTAAACCCTTCTCAGATATATTGGCAAATATATTCTCCCATTCATGTGTTAATGGTTTTCTTTGCTGTGCAAAAACCTTTTAGTTTGATGCAGTCTTATTTATTTTTTCTTTTGTTTCCCTTGCCCAATGGGATATATCAGAATAAATAGTGCTATAAGACATGTCTGAGATTTTACTGCCTATGTTTTCTTTTAGGATTTTTATAGTTTTGAATCTTACATTTAAGTTTATAATTCACTTTGAGTTTATTCTGTGTATGGTATAAGAAGGTGGTCTAGTTTCATTTTTTGCATATATCTGTCCAATTTCCCCAACACCATTTATAAAAACTGTTTTTACCCCATTGTAGGTTTTTGCCTCCCCTGTCAAATAATAATTGACACTAAATGTATAGGTGTATTTCTGAGCTCTCTGTTCTGTTCCATTGTTCTACATGTCTCTTTTTATGCCAGTAACATGCTGTTTTCATTACTATGGCCTTATAGTATAGTTTGATATCAAATAGCATGATTTCTCCAACTTTGTTCTTCTTTCTCAAGATTGCTGTGGATATTTGGGATCTTTAGTGGTTCTATAGAAATTTTTGGAACATTTGTTCTAGTTCTGTGAAATACACAATTAGTATCTTGATAGGAATTAGTTAAATCTATAGATTGCTTTGGGTAGTGTGGGTATTTTAATGATATTAATTCTTCCTGTCGATGAACACAGTTTATGCTTCCATTTATTCATATCTTTTTCAATTTCTTTCTTCGGTGTCATAATTTTTCAAGTACTGGTCTTTCACATCCTTGGTCGAATTTATTCATAGACATTGTATTCTTTTTGAAGCAATTGTGAATGAAGCTTCAGAATGCCTAGAAGTGACTTCCTCACATTCTCTACCCGGGCATTTCCTGAGGCATATTCTGACATACCGTGCTCTGGAATAGTGTTAAAATAGTTGTACCAGATAGTCCTTTATTTGGATCTTCTCTCTTAGGAGCAATTATAACAGGAGAGGTAAAGTGCTAGATTTTGGGATCCAATTATTAGGGAGATTCATTACTCTTGCAGGTGATGGAAGACAGTCCAGTAAGTACCTAAAGCAAACTTGGGACCATGTCTCAGCATGAGTATTTCAGGTGCCTTGACCTTAGCAGGCAGGTAAATCATGATTTTTGGTGAATTCTGGGGCAGGGCTTATTCAACTACACAGGAATGCATGTCATGACATTGCTCAGCCAGTGGCAGGATCTCAGATGCAAATGTGATCCAGAAAAAAAATTGAAAGACCAGGCAAGGAAGGAATTGAGTCCTAAAGACATGAGGTCTTAGGTAGGTTACTAACATAGAGACTTGGTTATAAGAGTTATAAGGAAGCAGTTAGTAAGCCTCTAAAAATTAGAGATGGCATTTCAGGGAAAAAGACAGAAACCATGTTTGAAGAATTGGGCCACACGATGAAGGCTTACTTGCAGTCAAATGCAATGTGATTCAAAGTGTCAGCATGGTACACAGCAGCTTTTAAAATTCTTCTGATGAAGGTTAAAATCCATCTTAAGAAAGAAGCAGAGCTAGATCTGTACATAGGATTTAGTATCCCTTTGAGGGGAAAAAAAAAGGATGCTGATGCTCAGGATCAGATCAAGCAATCATCTAAAATCCTCACAGCATTTATAATTGGGCCTTAAAATATGCCTTGTTCTTACAGTGACAGCAAGAATTTTGACATCTGTTAAGATCTAGCTTTTTACAATAATCTCTTAACACTGACCTTATATAACAATTCTTTCTCTTCAAGTTTCTTCTTGCATTTAACATTTGCTGTGAATCTCTATATATTCAAATATATTCCGGCATCATTTCCCCCCTTGTTGTTAGAATATATATGAAGACTTTGCACACAAAATCCTGGTAAATGACCACAAATGTCTGAAATTCTTTCAAGAACTACTGGATAGTCTCCTAAAAAGTGCAACAATTTGTGGGCTTTGCAGCCACCTACAATACTAATGCAGGCATAATTAACTGTCTTAATCCCCGTCACACGCTTCACAACCTTCCAGCAATTCAGTGGCATTTTCTAGCTACCTCTCCCAGGATGATCCCTGGCTCCGGACTTTCTGGAAGTCATTCTAGTGTTGATAGTATGTATCCAACACAAGCACTTTCCAACTTATTTTATTTTTGCAACTTACCAGCAACTCTGTTTTTTGTGGATCCTATTTCCAAGTATTCTGCTAGTCTCTTCTCCTTTTCTAAGAAACACTCAAGTTTCTTTTATAAAAAAATGGGAGTTTATGGAAACCTAGTTAAACATAATTTATAGCCTGTAATATTCTGAGGAACTTTCTTAGACTTCCACAAGCAGAAGTAATCGGGCATGTTTCTGGCCACCTTTCTGAAAACCCAAGTCTACAGTAATACAAGCCCCCAGATTGAGAAATCTGATCTTAACTCACTTCTATAGTCTCTTTCTGCTTCTAGTTGAAATACTTAGGTATATAAGAAAAAAAAAAGACACTCAAAGTAATTGAAGTAATTTAGGAGCCTAAGAATAATCTCAAATACTTTGCCTTAAAAAACTCTCTGAAGGCATTGATAGAAAATATAGATTTCATTGACACTCTCCTGGGCATATGGATTAGAGACTGCATTTCATATCATATAACCAGTCTTCTGTAATCCCTTCCTCCTTTCACTGGATGCTCGTCATCTGAATCTCATCACCTGTCTCCCCACCCCCGACCACCACCACCACTGCCCCCTCACTATTTCCTCTCTGGCCACTGTTAATCCTTTATAATTCAGAGCAATTTAGTTTTGTCTTGATTTTTTCAATTAGCTTTTCCAGTTATAGGCCCTCTCCATTTGATTAAAAAAGTATTTTTATTTTTTCTCAAATGTCTCAAGAAGAGGTAATAAACTTCTAAAACTAATAATATATTTTATGTTTATTATTTGATAGTAAGATCATGATCAGGTATTTAACATTTATTTGTATGTATGTGTATACATATTTAACATTTATATATATAAGATCTCTTTTTCTTTAAAATGCTATCCATCTTTTCCAATACCAAATAAGGTTCCATTTTCTGGCTCAAATTGAGGATGAACTTTGAATAAATTTATGCTTCAACTCAGCTCACCTTTTCTCTGTCAGTGAATGAAGACCTTGGCAAGGGTAATTGGATGGCATGCTAAGTTATTGCTGATGCCAAAGCTGTATCAGGACTGCATTTGCATGGCAGGTCCTCAATGGGCATGTAAAGAAAAAAAAAATCCCTTGGTGTTGTCTTTTTCCCCCCTCCAAATGCTTATGTTAAAAAGCTGGAAGTCTTGGAAAGGTATTCCCTGTGTGGTTGTTCTCATTGGTGTTTAATGTAACCTGCTTCTCAGGGAAAAATACAAGGTTCTATTACTGCTTTTTTGTAATATGTCTTGAGCATGTCCATATCATGTGCCTAAAATGTTTCAAGAAACCCTGCCATTCTAATGGTCTTGTATATTAGAATTTCCTTCAAACACTTCATTACTTTAACACCTGCTTCCCTTAATCCTTTTTTTTTGTGTTATTATCTTTATTCCAGGATCAATATATACAGACTTATTTTGATAATTTGGGATTTTCTTATTGCCTAATTACAAAGATTTGGGAATTTGGCAAAAATGTGAACAATGAATATTAGGAGGACAGACACATATAATTTACTATCCACATCAGAACCTGCTCCGCTGCATTTTTATATCTAAAAATGAGCAGTGGATGTTTAACATCAGACCATAGTTTTTAAAAATCTGATTATACTTACATTCTTAACATAGAGAAGAAGGAAATTGATATATGATAAATTACAAGTTGAAGTAAAGGTGCCTCATTTATTATTTCCACCTGTCAGGTTTTCAGGTATAAGTCATGGAGATATTCCAGAGATAAGTTATTTAAACTTATGGGCATCTTTATTCCCAAAACAAATTATCACGCTTCTATAAGTATTTAACACTGACTTGAAAGTAGGTCAGGAAGTCTCTGACATATGTATATAATGTTCAAAAAACTTTTATTTATTACATTGATATATGTAAATAAAGATCAATGCTACCATTTATTCATGTTCTAATTTGAATAGTCAGGAACAATATAGCAGGCCTCCAAATCAACCCCTTCTTGCTCTAACAAAATGTGGTCTGTATATGAAGTCTGTCCAGAGGCATCCAGCCATGTAATATGAAAAATGGAGATGTTTATTGAAGAAAGTACAAGATACGAGACATATTGCACATAGGACAATGATGCCTTAGTCCGCTTCAAAGTAGACACCTTGGGACCTCACACAGTTCTCCCAATTTTCATCAGCTGTTCTATTGTATTTTCCTGAGTCTCACTGAAGTTCTGAAATCTCTTCCTTTTCAAAGGTGATTTTAGTTTTGAGAAAAGCCAGAAGTCGCAAGGCATCAGATCTGGGCTGTAAGGGGGCTGAATCACTCTAGGAGGTTTGATGTTTGGCCAAAAAAGTGTGCATGAGACATGATGCATGAGTGGGCACACTGTCATGATGAAGCTGCTAGTCACCAGTTGTCCATTGTGACAGACTTCTGAATCATCTGTATAGCTTCCATGGAGGAATGTTCGAGCTTATCACAAAATTTGATGCAGATTTGTTGCTCTACTCACTCGGTTATTTTGAATGTGACAACCTCAGAGTATACAAGCTCACTCAATGGCATCTAATGCCCTCATTGACTAGTACAGTGAAGTCGTCATTGTTCACAGATGCACATTCCAGTCCACTCTCCTTGGTTGCCAGTTTACGTCATGTTGCACACATCTTTCTCGTTATATTAACAATAGCTGGACTTTTTCTGGACAGATCTCATACATAATTCTGGCTGTGGATTCCAAATTTAGCCCTGAAAAAACATATTACCATATTTTGCTGTGTATAATGCACATCTTTTGCCCAAATTTTTGAGGGAAAAATAAGGATGCATAGTATACATGGGTAGTACTAATTCTGTATCTATATAAATGTTTTTAATTCTTTTATTTATGCTTATTCATTAAAAGTGTAACTCTAGAAATCAATAACAGCATCTGTATGTAAAATAATACCCTTTATATACAAAAAAAGAGTATCTAAACATGAATAAATAAAAAATCGAATTAAAAATTAATATGAAAGATTTTTTTCCTGAAAGTTTGGGCCAAAATTGTGGGTGTGTATTATACATGGCAAAATATGTACATGATAACAAACAAGGTCCTTGGCCCTTCTGCCCCAAATCTTCATTTGCAGTATGGAAGAGTTAGACTACACGCTCTGTTTCCTTAAACACTTTAATTCTATGCTCAAATAAAGAACACAGAAGTAAGCAGTTTTAAAAAATGGCATTTAGAATTAAATACATGACCCTGAAATTATCACTGCTCTGCTATTAATTCAGGTATAATAGAGTTTAAAGATGATAATCCCAATGTCATTATTATAACACCACTTCAAGCCACATCCTTGTATGATACTTTTCTCTGAATTTCCCATTTAAGTAAACTTCTACACTAGAGTATATTTTTGAAAATTAGTTTTTTTCAAGTATTTAAACTTTCATAATTACCCAAATCTTGAAATTCTCATAATATTTCTTAAAACTTTAGCATCTGACCAACTTCTAAAACTATAACTTCATAATTGGAGAAGAAGCTTCCAAGGTTTAACAACGCTTATCTCACTAGTATATTTCTGTGATGTTGAATAAGAAAGAAATGTAAAGAAAAGAAGGAACTAAAAACTATCCTGTCCTTTTTTTTCCAACAAGGAATGATGATCAGTTTAAACTGATTATCATCGTGAACTGATGACCAAAAATAAAGCATAACTAAAACTATAGAGAAATCAGGAAATAAGCAAAACAGGGAGCACTAGAGTTTGCTTAACATGATTCTAAACTTGGCGTTTAATATATGAATAAATGCAGAATTCAGATTATTCATATATCAAAGGAGTTAATGTAACTTTTATTTAAATTATTTGAAAATATTTATCCCAACTTGAGAAAAAATAAAACTCAACTCTTTGAAAGGCAAGGAACATGGAAGGAGAAGCGGAAATTAGTTTGCAGGTATTGAAAATAAGCACCAAAACGATAAGAACAAAGAGACTCTCTTTGCAACAGATTATCTCTACAACTCTGATGGTGACTATTTATATCCTAATGCTAAACTTAATCAAAAACACTTTAAAGAGACCAGCTGATTCAAAAAGATAGCTTTCTAAATCAAAATTGTGAACTGCAGTTGTTTACAGACCCATTTTATTTTCTTTCGTATTTTCCACCCTATTTTTAATAAATTCAATTGACAATTGCCCCTCTTTAAAAATGAATGTTAAATAGAACAGGACAAAGCCAACTAAGCCAGGTAGAAATACCAAAAGAGGAAAGAGAGAATGGCCAATATCAAAATAAAGAATAAACTTCTGTTTTTGAAAAAAGCATCCCAGAAAAAGCTCAATAGGCATTTCCCTATACTATGAAAGAAATCCAGTAACTTGGAATATTTGGCTTAAAACACTCAAGTAAACAGCATGTTAAATGATGGAAGTGATGGTCAACTAGAGGAAAGATAGAGAAGATTGTTGCCTGAAGCCAGATTCCCTGGGAACAAACAATGAGAGAGAAGTTCTGGTCAAGCAATTTATTATGAAAAGGATACTTACTAGCCCAAGGGAAGGCTCCTGAAAAATACGGAGGTACCATAGAAACAAAAGCAAACAATAGTAAAAGGAAGGAGGAAGAGAATCAACAAAAGCAATCCGGGAACATCTGAAAGTGGGATGAATAGCAATCCACTGAAAATGTCTTGGTCTGTATTCCCATAAAAGCAGACTCTAAATCAAGGATTCAACTGAAAATAATTTATGTGAATTATGACCCCAGAAAAAACTGGTAAAGGAGTAGAAAAGTAAAACAGGAAAAGAAAGAAAGAAAATACAGGGAAAGGAAGGAAAGAAATCGCTTTCCACTGCTGGCAGCTGGAGCTTATCCCACCACCATATAAAAAAGTAGATTTCAGTCTTCAGAAACATTTGGTGTTTACATTCTTTTTAATTTGTCCCATTTTCATGATGTGGGATTATGTATTATTGTGGTTTTAAATGCACATCCTTGATAACTGAAAGATGTGCCATATTTCTCTGGGTATTTTAAGAGTTATTTTATCTTTGGTGTTTGGTTATGATGAAACTGTTTCCTTTCATTTGTCCTACTTTAGTTTATTCAGCTTGTTGGATCTGGATACTTTTTAAAGTATTGAAAATTTGGGCAATTATTTGTTCAAATACTTTTTTTTTCTGAATCATTCACTCCCTCTTCATTTTCAGGACTTCCAATTTACTTATATCAAACTTCTTAATATTGTCCTGCATGATCCCGAGTCTCTGTTCTCTCAAAATTTTGTCTCTTGAAATTCAGGTTTAATTATTTCTATGGCCATTTCTTCAAATTCACTTATTCATCTACCTATTTATTTGGCAGTCTCCAGACTTCTGATAATCCCATTAATTTTTCCAGATGTTGTATTTTTAGGTTCTTGAAACATGGAAATTTCCATTTCCATTCCAGACACCTGGGTAGATTTTTATTTTTCATCTTTTATTCATCATGCCCATCTTTTACTTCATCAGCTTGAACATAGGTATGATAGGGATTCTTTTTTTGTATAATAGAGTTTTTAAATTCTTGTTTCCTATATTTGACATCTCAGGTATCATAGTGTCTGTTTCTGCTGACCAATCCTTTTTTCTTGATTATAGATAGGCCCATTGTTCTCTTTGGTTCGTTCATGTGTAATACAGCCATTTGCCTCTGCCTGGAATGCTTTTTTCCCACTGCCACTCCTTTCTCTGCTTAGTAACATATTATTCTTTCATGATGACTCTATAAAATGTTTCTTACTTCTTTAAGCCTTTCCAGTTCCCACCAAATTAGAATTTAAATGGCTTCCCAGAGCCTAAAATTATTTCTCTGTGACTTTATTGTATACTTTATTGCATTTTGTCTACAGTATGCTTAATATTTATCTATCAGTCTCCTGAAACACAGTGTAAGTTCCTTAAGCATTGGAATAATTTTGATCTTTCACAATTCCTAAATCATACTGAATAAAGATATTCAGGTATATCACACTGATAAAGAAAAATTATTCTGACACTTGTGAAAATGGCAAGAATGACTTTATTTAAAACTATTGCAATGGGGGTATTACAGCAGGGGAAAGTGCTTGTGCTCAACTGTGAATACTAGAAACACAGCTGGAGATTTAGAGTCAATGAGCAGAGTAAATGGTCAATGGATGGAAAATCACTGAGAGGACACATCAAACATAGGTGCATTCCTGCTAAATTGACTTAGCAGGATTCTTGCTAAAACTAGGCTAGGCAGGAAGAGGACAGGAGGGCCAAAGTCCAAGCCTAGTAGAAAAGGGCTCAGAGGGGCTGGAGTACAGTTTGGTCAAGGAGAGAGTCTGTCAATATGCTCTTAGGTTTTCCTTTCTTTAAACTTTCTGGGCCTTCTGCTTATGGGGAAGTAGCTTCCCCATCTTACCCAAATATTTACTATATCTTTTTGCCCTCATATAAATAATATTTTGTTATGTGGTATCTTTCATTATCTTCAGAAATAATGCTATAACTTCATCTTGTCTTCCCATTGTAACTTTTCCCAAGCCCATGACAGTACTGACGATAGGGCAGTGCTGTGCTTGAATCTTCCAGTAGGCTATAGCTTTAAGCAAAAGGAATACATTTTATACAACATTTTAGTTCCCACGATATAACTAGGTACACTACAATGTTTGTCAAATTGAACTTCTTGACATTTTACAATTGGATAGCCCTCAAAAGTCATCTGAAATTTTGGATGTCACCCAGATGACCTGGAAAACTTGTTACTATCAGCTATAATTATACATTTATTTATAAACACCCTTTGAATTTAGATGAATATTTTAGACCAGAAATGATAATAATGGCCAAGGGAAAGGTAAGGTCAATTCCTAATATTTTAGGAATAATGAATTTTGATTGTCTTTTAAATGTGAAAATAACATGTCTATTGCCATTTATATATCATTCTTTATTTTACATTTAATTTGGCTTTATAAATATAGTTCAATTTAATGGCATTTTAAAATAAATTTCTTAAGGACTTTTCAATGTGAGCAGATGCAATCGATTATAAGAAACACCATATATTATATATTGTTACTCTAGTTCTACTCTATTTCATGTATGTTATATATAGAATACAATTGTACTACTGGTTTATTTTTATATTATTAATTATTAGTATGCCTAATATACTCCTAATTTGCATATATCCTTTAATTTTCATATATACATATTAGAATAATTTTCTGGTTCCTAAGGATTCTGAACTCTTACTTTTGAAATGGACTAGTCGCTAAAAGCAAGGGGTAATGGCACAGAACCAAATATCACCGGAGATAGGAAACAATGATGATTGTTGCCTTTGAATAACAGAATACGAGCATAGCATTTCTCTATTTTGTGACTACAATTTGTCTAAGCATGCTAAGTTTATTAAAACTGTTTGCCATGCTCACAAGTCAGTAAAGATATGTCAGAGAAGAAACTGTTTTCATCATACCTGGCTAAAGAATGGATGGAGCCCAATTAATGGAGCTACTAACAGTGTAATAGAAGGAATACTAAAGGAAATAGTAAACATAATACCACACGAAATTGAAAAAAATGAGAAAAAAATAAAGTACAGTAGTCCTCCTTTATCTGTGATTTTATTTTCCACAGTTTGTTACCCCAATCAAATACGGTCCAAAAATATTAAATGGAAACTTCCAGAAATAAATAATTCATAACATTTAAATTGCAAGCAGTTCTATTTAGCATGACGAAATCCCACACCATCCTGCTCCTTCCTACCTAATGTGAGTTAACCCTTTTCCACTGCATTTTCTCTACAATATTTTTGTCTAAACTCCTGTAAAATACAATACAAGCTCTGTATTGCCTGTCAATTCGTTACTTAGCAGTCATCTCAGTGATCATACTGATGGTCATTCTCACAGTGCTTGTGCTCAGTAACCCTTATTTTACTTAATGTTGCCCCAAAGTTATGCTGACAATTTGGATATGCCGAAGAAATGCTGTGAAGTATATGCATGTACAGGAAAAAACACTGTACATGTCGGGTTCAGCACTATCCACGGTTTCAGGCATCCACTGGGGGCTTGGAATAAACCCCCTGCAGATAAGGAAGGACTGCTATATATTGAATAATATTTGATAGAATACTGGATGGGAGAGTACACTGGACAACAAACAGAGATAAAAGGAAAAAATGTAGGAACAGAAAAAAATTAAAAATTCTGTAGTCAGAATATTTAGTTGTAAGAAAAACCCAACTGAAGTTGAGTTGAATACAAAAAAGAATCTGTCTTTTTTGTGAAGAGGGTGTGGTACAGGGGCAGATGTTGCCTTATGTAGCTGAAAGATCCATAACCGAAATCACTTTCTTAATTTGATAACAAAAAAGTGAAAGATGAGAATAATGAGAGAAGGGTAAAGAAAATAAGTAAATATAAAATGGACATAAAGAAAGGATTAAAAACCTTATTATAATTAGAAGATACATAAAAATGTGTGCCCAGTAACCCTTAGAAACCCATAGAAAAACAGAAGATATATGTATGCTAACAGTGTGTACATATTTACATAATGTATGCATGTGCATATGTATACACATATATGAATATAGATACATAAACATATTTTTAACCTCATGGTAAATGTACCATAGAAAGTAGTGTTCAGCAGTAGTGATTAGAAATCTGAGGCACAGTGAGGACCCTTCAAATTCCATTTCCTACCATGGCAGTCGGTTTGATTAGATGCCGCAGTAAATACACCAGAAAGAAGGCTAGTCTCCCTTGTCAAATATGCATTTGCTTTCACAGATCTGCTAGGAAACGTATATTCTCTAAGTGGGAAGAGATATATTTTTAAAGCAGGCACATATAAAAATCACGCATTCATAGAGCTGAATTTTTGGCTTCAACCTCAGCTAATTCTGAGTTTGGAAATAGTAGTGCTAACAAAAATAACAGATTTGTGCATGGCTGCGTATGGGTGCTGTTTTATTACGTAAAAAACACTGTAAATTGTTTTGAAGTGGATGAGGGCTAAAGGTTGAGTGGTTGTAATGAAGCAAAATTGCAGGTTCCCAGGAGCAGGGTGGAAAAGCAAATGAACTGTGTTTTTAGTTCCTTAGAAATTACTTTGGCCATTAAGAAGTATTCATACATGTGGTCTGACTGCAATCAGGGCACCCAGTGGAATACCCAGACATTCCTTAATGTATTTTGGTCATTAATTCAGCAATTATAAAAGGAATATAAATGCTAACATGCACATATACAGTAATATGTCTTTCAGGTCCTATACCATCATTGTAGAAATGTATTATGTGGCTACTTTAAGACCAGCTTGCTCTGCAAGGTCAATGTAACAGGCAATTCACTCCTTGCAGAGTAACCATTTTATTAGGTAGCGTGGAAGTCACAGCTCCCTATTTCATTAAATAGCAATTAAGTAATTTAAAAATAATACTAAGTTTCTTAATCAGCTTGTTTTGCCATGCATTCCACAAGGGACTTTGGCATTCCCTAACAATTAACAAGAAAAATGCTTCCTGAATACGACCAACACTTTTAAACTTTGAATTCTCCTGCCAAACCAGAGGTTTTAAAATATCTCTTATAAAAATGCTGTCTTTTAAAATGCATTCTCTCTCAATAAGAGAAAAGCTTTTAATGAGATAATGAGGTAACGATTCATTGTTAGAGTACATTGTATTTTACAGGAGCTTAGACAAAAAGCAGTCACATCCTATTATAGCTGAGTAGTTTTAAGTGTGAAAATATAAAATCCTTACAAATATCTATGATGCCATTTTGTTGTTTTACCTTAAATATATGGACTTTGAAACTGTCCTTGGAAAAAACTGTACCTCAAATTAATCTGAGTTATTTATTGCCGTATAACAAACCACCCCAAAGCTTAGTGTCTGGATCAACAATACTTTTTTCTGGTCACAAATATTCCATTTGGGCCGGGCTCAGCAGGGACAATTATCTCTGCACTACATGGTGCCAGCTGGTACAGCTACAACAGGGGCTGGAGGATCCACTTCCAAGATGGCTCATTCCCACATCTGGCAAGTCAGTGCTGGCTTTCATCTGGGAACTCAGCTCTGTTGGGGGCCCTGGTTGCTCTCTGTGCAGTGCTAGGGCTTCCTCAGAGCTTGGTGACCAGGTCCCAGGAGCAAGCAAGAACCAAGCAGAAGTCGTATTATAGTTTTGGACTCGGGTAAGGAAGCAAAATAGCGTCACTTCTGCCAGAGTCACAACCCGTCCCAGACTCAAATGAAGGAAACCTAGGCCCTACCTCTCAATGGGTGTTGTGTCAAATTCACGCTGGAAAAAGAGCACATGGGGTAGGAGATACTACGGTATATATTTTTTGGAAAATACTTTTTGTCCTAACATTCACGTAATAAAGATGGAAATATAGTCAAGACCACATGATTCTAAAATAAATATATCCTTTTTTTTCAAAGCTACAAGAAAATAAATTCTTTTTAGACCTTTTAATTTGTTGCCCTTTATTCTAACCTACCAAGTATTCAGTGTACCATAGCAGAAGGAGAACATGTGTTAGAATCCAACATTGTATTTGTGTTCTAAGTCCGAAAGCTAGCTGTGGGACCCTAGGAAAGCCACATAAATTGAGCCCTTTGCTATTCATCATTAAAATTAGATCTCATAACAACTATTTTGCATGGATGTTTGCAGTGAAGTTTAAGGCAACGATACAAAGAATTGTGCACATAGAATCATTAATTCTTGCCTAAAACTAATATGTTAAAAATGTCACTATGTCGTCAAATAAGACTGATAATTTATATTCAACAAAGCAATACAAAAGTATATACCTTAAAAACCTTGATGATATACAGAGGAGATGTCTACAAGTTGATTCATGTAGGGTCGGTTTGAAAGACTATGAATTTTAACTTACATTACCCTTAGTCTCCCATATCCTGATACTCCCAGTATCTGTCTGGCTTCTCATATTCCTAGAAGAAAAAACACTGTAAACTAAATTGTGGGCTCCCCCCAGGACATGGGAAAACTAAAGTCACCTATCACAAAAAATGTTTGCTGTTAATTCACAATTAAAATGGGTCTGAATATATCAAATATCTTGAATAATACATTGAATAGCTCACTGTAGTTTATAAACATACCATTGTCTAATTATATATTGGTAGTCAATAAGTTATTCAGAGAATCTTGTTCAACAATAAAAATGCCCAAATCAACTACTTTTTTACTATGATAAGACATAATCTACCAAATTATTAAAGAACCTCATCTTTAATTATAAGTCTATCTTTCCATATGTTCCACTTCCCACTCACATACACAAGGCCACATTAAAATTCAGAACAACCGAAAGTAAATACGAAAGTAATTTTCAGTTTTCTAACCTATATGCATGTACTAGAAACACTACATTTAGATCTATACTATATATCTACTTAATGCACTGTTAACTTCTTTCTATCTCATTTTGAAAAAGGAAATATACCTTCCAGTTTATCAAATTAAAATTTCTATAAAACATTAGATGTGCAGATATAAGATTAAATTCACGTAACTCTTTTCCTGAAGTCTAAATGAAGAAACAACACCATTTAAAACTAAGCAGTGTATAAAATTGCTTTCCTCCTACCACTATATAATCCAAATATTATTTTAATTTTCTTTTTTGGTCATAAATCCATTTGACTATTCTTCTACCAGTTCTATTTTTAATCTCAGGGATAAAAAACTGATTGAAACATAAATTACTGTTATTGAAGTGTGGTGAAGAGGAAGTATTGATTCAAAAAAATTATACACTAAAATTTTCTGGGAATAGGCACTATTTTTTTAATAATTGCTGAAATACTGAAAATAGAATGACTAATTTTGTCTCTCTGGCTTCCAAACCAGTTTGAATACTGGGAAATTAATCTGTTTTCACTATTATTGTTTTTTACAATTTTACTTTATTTAATAAAATATAGAAAGATTTCACTGATCTAAATAACAGACTGTTGGTAAGCACAACTATCTGATAGTTACAGGAAAGAACTTTGCAAAGCCACTATGCCATAAAGTGGATATCAGAGATTATATATCCATGTGCCCATTTCTTCTCTTTCCTAGCCAATGATGAGTTCTCCAGATTCTTGAAATTAATCAATACCAATTGAGCCAATGAATTGTAAGGGGAAAAGTCACTTTTGGATAGAAACCATTGAGAGACAGTGTATGATTAATCAAATCCTTTCACCCTACCATGGAGATTACAGTACCTGAGTGAGCATGAGCAGGGATGTGCCACCATATGCTGATGGCTCATGGTGACTAAGGGTCAGAGCAAGAAATCATGCTATGCTGTAAATCATTGAAATTTGTAGATGCTTCACTCACCACAACCAAGCCTAGCTCGGCCAATACACAGCACCAAATATCTACTGCAAAGCCCATATACATATAAAATTAGATAACATACCTGACAAACACAAATTTGCTGAAACTTTCTCTACTTGTAGATATGTGAACTAATTATAACACTTTCGATCTAAACTCATGTATTACCACAGAATATATTACCACAGAACCTATTCAAGTCAGCGTTCAAGATTGTGATTAATTAATGTTGGCTTAGCAGGTGAAATTTAGTTCTGATCTAATATTTTTCTCTAAAGCCCAATTAATTAAATTATATAAATGCAAAATTTTGGTTATATTTGTTACAGTTTACAACACATTAAAAGATATAAATTGGAAGCTGGGAAATAGAAAAATGTATGGTTGGCATTAGAAGAAAAAAAACATCAAATTACATGCAAAATTTCATAAATATTATTACGGGAAGGAAAGCCTAGACTTGAAGACACTAACAATGTAATAATTCATGTTCATTAGTATGATCTTGTTACTTAAAGTAAAATAATTTGGAATTGTATCCACAATTGTTGAAGTATCTATTTTATGCAAGATGTTTCACAGACGTTGTTTCTGTTGCTCTCAACGGAACTCTGCTGGACAGGTATAACCAAACTGTATAATGTGCACAGGAATGTATGCCATATATATATTCACATTAATATATTTTACATATACAAATAGAATTTTCTTCGCCAGTCCTAATGCCCTTCTGGAGTAAGGCATTTTACAGTCATTTTCCAAGATCTCTGTCCCATAATCAGAGAAGATAATAGAAACAGAAATAATAGAGAATAGAAAGATTCTTTGATATGCAGAGAAATTAAAAACTATAAGGACATTCATGCAACTAACTCTATCACCAAAGCGGGGGGACAAAAAACAGGATTTGTTTTCCTCAGGAGCTGGACCAAGGAGCCGTCTTCCTGCATTGCTCTCTCCTATACTCAGGTTTTTGGAAGAAAAGTATTAGATAAAACCTATTATCTGAAAACTTGAACCAGAAGTCAGGATAAACAAGAAGACCCCAGGGAAGAGAAGAACAGGGATCAAATCCAAGGTGTCCAGGTCAACGGGAGAAAGAGGAGGAAAGAAAAGTAGAGGAGAGAGGGCCAGTGACACTCATTAAAGGCGCACTCGGCCTGTGGTCTAGGGAAGGGATAACTACAGAACTCCCTGACATACTGAATTACAGAACTCAAAGTCAGGAAAATGGAACTTTGGGACACACTTTTATACGACAGCACATTGCCTCTGTACCCCTGATACATCTCATGTTGTTATATTTATTCTTCAAAAATGTATTATTTGCTTATTTTAACTTATTTATTTACAGTGTAACCCCATCCACAAATGGTTGAAAATTTCTTAGCCAGAAATTATAAAGTAAATATTCTGGGATATTTTCTTACAACAATGCATGTTATTGAAAACTAAAATACAGTTTTAGTACCAGGGCACTCGTAAATTTGAGAAAGAGAATGCTTGTCCTGGGCCCCACGTCTTATAAGTTCCTACATATATTGCAAAAACATTTATAGAACAAACGTCGTTTTCTGTCACTTCAGATCTGTTTTTCAACACTGACACCATGTTCCCCTAACCTCAGGCACTAACTCTCATGGTTTACACTGTTCGAGCACTAAGGATGGGTTATTTCCTTTCTTTTCCTAGTCCTAGGACAAGAAGAAACTCAGAGGAGGTTTGAGGGCTATTTGACTGCCAGTGTTGAAGATGGTACCACTTTGAAAGACAGGTAGAATTTAACAGCACAAGTACCTGCATATAGAAGATGAGAAATTCCAAAGGTACATATGACACTAGATAAAGAGCAACTGAGAAAAATTTTCTAAAAATTAATTGATATTCCTTTAACTTTGTATAAGTCTAGACATAGCACATAAGAAGCCTGATATCGGTACTTTATTTCACAAGATGTAATTTAGTGATTACTTTAACTAATAATTTATTTTTATAAAAACAATATATTTTAGTTTAATTTTAAAATTAATTTTAATTTTCTGATTATTTTAAATAAACTTGATTTTATATTTTGATATTTAATTATAATTTGAACTGACAGATGTCTTAGAAAAAGTTAATATATTAGAAAAAAATAACTTCCTTTGGAAATATATGAAAATATATTTTACTTTTTAATTTTGAGATAAATAGATATTTAAATATTATACATTCTGAATACAGTGTTTATTCTTTACATGATTTAGACTATGATTCAGAGTGAATATAAGTCAAAATCATGTTAGAAATAGAAAACAGTAATTCAATTTAATAAAAATAATAAAAATAAGTGATACACCAAAGAAGCAGTCTGTTTAAATTTTTAATAACTGGAGACAATAAAAGTAAGAAAATTTTTTCCAACATTTCCCACCTAAAATTTGCAATCAAGATATTACAAATTCTTGATTTAAGAAAGATCTAATTACTGATCAAAACAATGAGAATTAGCAATAAAATTATTCTCATCAAGTTCTCAATTAAATGTCAGATAAAATTCCTGCACCAAAAGATTCTTTATGAAAGGAAGTATTAATTGTGAAACATGAAATATTACCTGCACACAAGTAAATATATGCATTTTGGTTAATGAAAAAATGCTGATATAAACTCCAAACAATTCATAGAATTCAACATAAACAGGACAACACCAATAAAGATTATAATAATGATGTTCTTTAAAAAAAAGTGCTTCCTTTTTACATTTACCTTTTAGTATTACCAGAAGCAATATATTTATATAAAACAACAAAAAGAGTAGGTTTAATAAAAATAATTTTGAAAGTTGATACTATAATCCCATTTGTCTGGTTTTCCTTTTGCTTCCCTTACCCAGGGAGGTAAATCAGAAAAAACATATTGCTTCGAGCAATGTCCGAGATTGTACTGCCTATGTTTTCTTCTAGGAATTTTATGGTTTTGGGTCTAACGGTTAAGTCTAGCACACTTTGAATTTATTCTTGTGTGTGGCATAAGAAGGTGGTCTAGTTTCACTTTTCTGCATGTATCTGCGCAATTTTCCCAAGACCATTAATTGAATAAACTATCTTTAGCCCATTTTATGTGTTCACTACCTCTGTCAAATATTAATTGACTATAAAGATGTAAGTTTATTTCTGGGCTCTCTGTTCTGTTCCATTGATCTATGTGTCTGTTTTCATGCCAGTCCCATGCAGTTTTGGTTGTTATGGCCTTAGAGTTCGATAATAGGTAGGATGGTTCCTCCAACTTCGTTTTTCTTTTTCAAGATCTGTTACCCTATGGGGCCTTTTGTGGTTCCATATAAATTTTTGAAACATTTGATCTAGTTCTGTGAAATACATCACTGGTACCTTGATAGAAATTACATTAAGTCTATAGATCGCTTTGGGTACTATAGACATTTTAATGGTGTTAATTCTTCCCATCCATGAACACAGTATGTACTTCCACTTACTTGTTAGACCTATTTGTAGGCATTTTATTCTTTTTGAAGTAGTTGTAAATGGGATTCTTTTCTTAATTTCTCTTTCTGATAGTTCACTGTTGGCATGTAAAAATGCAACTAATTTCTGTATTAATTTTGTATCGTGCTACTTTGCTGAATTCATTTCTCAGTTCTAGTAGTTTCTTGGTCGAATCTTTAGGGCTCTATATGTAAAGTGTCATGTCATAAGCAACTAAGGACAGTTTTACTTCTTCCTTTCCAATTTGGATGCCTTTTATTTTTACTTTTTGTCTGATTGCTATGGCTAGGACTTCTAGTACTATTGTGAATAAGAGAGGTGACTATCAAAATAAAAGTTTTTGCACACAGCAAAGGAAACCATTGGCAAAATAAAAAGACAACCCACTGAATGGGAAAACATATTTGCTGATACATTTGATGGGGTTAATATACAAAATTTATAAAGAACTTATAAAACTCAACACCAAAAAACATATAATCTAATTTTAAAATGGGCAAAGAATAGACAGTTCTACAAGAGGACATGCAGCTAGGCAACAGACATATGAAAAGAGAAAGGTAAATTAAAACTTCATTGAAATATCACCTTACACTGGTCAGAATGGCTATCAACAATAAATCAACAAAAAACAAGTGCTGGCGAGAATGTGGAGAATGGGGTGCCCTTTTTCATTGTTGGTGGGAATTGAGATTGGTACAGCCACTGTAGAAAGCAGTGTGGAATTACCTCAAAAAATTAAAAATGGAACTGTTTTTATGACCCAGTGATTTCATTTCTGGGAATTTATCCAAAAAAACCCAATACAGTAATTTAAAAGAACATAAGCACCTCTATGTTCATTACAGCATCATTTACAATTGCCAAGATATGGAAGTAGCCTAAGTGTCCATCAATAAATGAGTGGATAAAATTACTATGGGACATTAACAGAATGGAATACTACTCAGCCATAAAAAAGAAGAAAATTTTACCCTTTGCAACAGCATGGATGGACCTGGAGAACATTATGCTACATGAAAAAAGCCAGTCAGAAAAAAGACAAATACCATATGATTTCACTCATATGTGGAATCTAATGAACAAACGGAACTAACAAGGAAAACAGAGACAGACTCGCAGATGGAGAGCAGATGACAGCTGGTGGGGGGTGGGATTCTAGGGGGTGGAGGGAATGAGCAGAAAGGAAAAAGGACTCACAGACATGGACAACAGTGTGTTGATTGTGGGGGACTTTAAGGAGGATAAATGGTAATGGAAAAATACAATAAAAAATTGATGTGCAAAAAAGGAAGTTGATGCTCAATCAGCTGAATACATAGGATGTATACAAAAATTATAAAATAAATATTATATAGGCTAAAGATTCAAAATCACATTAATTTATCAGATAATATACTGAAAGAAGTTATACATAAAAGTGTAAATGTAATATTATTCACTTCAGCGAGATGATATCAATAATAAAAATCGTGTTGAAGAAAAATTTTATTTCATACATTGTTGAAATATTAGAAGGTGAAGAAACAATTAGGAGTTAATACATGTATTTTGACTTAAACAAAAAAACTGAAACAAGAACACTTATTTTTTTTAATCATTACAAAATCTGTTTAGGATAAGTTTATTATACTGTTATCACTGTGGTTGGTACAGAAAAAATGAGGTTCAGAGACAAAAATTTTAGTAAAAAATCCAGTGCTTTTTTTTTTGCATCTGAGCTTATTAATAATGACATTCCCTCAACAATTCAGATTGCTTACAATTTTTTTCAGTTTGCATCTATGTACTTAAAGGTGTGACATCTTGATGAAACACATATTGAATTTGACATAATAATCACTCTTGAAAATATTATGATTATCCTGCATAAATTCTGTTAAAGTAATCATATTTATTTTAGAAAAGATATCAGGTGCACAGAAAAGTTAAGAGTGGGATTGGAAATACAAGGTATACAAACAAAAAGCTAATCTGACTTCTGGTCTTTGATTTAAAAAATGAAGTTAATGTTGATTTTTGTTTGTTTGTTTGTAGTTACTTGGTGTGATTATTGCTTTCTACTACCATTATTATAAGTAGTTTATCAAAAACTCAAACAGTAATGAAAAAAATACAATAAAAACTTCAAGCCATTCTAAATTTGCCATTTAACTTTAAAAGAATTTAAATATATATTTTTTAAATTTTTTTCAGAGAAGTTTTCTCTTACTTAAAAAAATACACCACAGAAAATATGCAACAAAAGTGACATTCCACTTATATAACACACTGTAACAAGTAAACAGAGCATTTGCATGGCTACTAGAAGATTCACATAAAAATAGTCACACAGTTTCCTTCTATGACAGCTTTATTTTAGAAATCAGTTTTCACTATAATAATCCAGCAATAAAAAAGTTGGCAAAAAGGATAATTTAAATGTGTGTGTGTGTGTGTGTGTGTGTGTGTGTGTGTGTGTATTTAGAGAGAGAGAGATTTCTTCATAAGATGGTAAAAGTCATCACACATGTGATAACACAATACAATTGCTTATTTTAGCATATTCTCCCATAGGGTAATAAGACTATAAATTTATATATAATGCTACCCTTTACTTCAGAAAATGTCTGCAAACATTTTTTTCAGACAGATCACTCATGATGACATTGTGGTGTACACCAATATTAAGCTATTGTTTCACAAAGCAAAACTCCCAGTTTCCTGAATGACTCTCCCTAAACTATTGAGCTGAGACCTAAAATCTCCCTTTCTCTCTTTCTTTCCTCCTCCTTTCGTCTCTCTCTAAAAATCAGTGGAAACATGTCCTCAGGTGAGAATTAAGAGCAAAATGTAAAATAATAATAATATTTACCATGACTATACCTCAAGCTCAGATTAAGAGAGTGTTCGATTTTTTTTTCACAATTTTATCTTTAAAACAAAACTGGATGGTAACATTAAACAACATTCCAGGAAGAACTGCTCATGTAACACTTCCTGATATTTATATTGTATACTATTGACATAGTACACAAAGTTATTTGGAATTACATATGTATCAGTAAGCATACAAATATAAACTATAATATAAATACTCATGGTGTTTGATAAAAAAAGAAAAAACTTATTTTTAATTCTAGTGGATGCACAGCTGAAAACTATGAAAAATAATAAGTATACACATTTGTGTATATATAGTTAACCTCTATAAATGTAACTGCTGTTATAAACAGATTGGGAGATGTGAGAGTAACCACCATTTTATAATTTAAAATGCCCTCTAATAATCTTAATTATCCTAATGATTTAGAAGTTGAATGTGAATAATTTCCAGGATGCATGAGTCGCTTTCATGAGGTCCCAGGTGAACCATCACTTATGTGCAATCAAATACGTTTTACACAGCAATGGCAAAAACTTCAGAGCAGTTAATCTAAAATACTAAATATGACGAAATCTCCACTTTGATTACACTTTCCCGTTTGATAATAGGGGGATAATTGTACAACCATGCACATAAGAGTTTTTTATTCATTTATTTCATTTATTCACTTTTTCCGCATTCAACTTTTTTTCAAAGTGAGCTGTGAGAATCAGCGTCTTAAATGCTTTGGATACTTCAGTAAACAAGCTCCCACCATCTTCAGCACAGAGTAAATGTTCCTCTGAGGACGTGTAATAATTTGCTGAGAGATATCTAGGCACATACAGCCTTAAAGGCATTGATGTTGACATGCCCACTTCTGCCTTTACTCTCTTCTAAAACTAATTCTTCTGGGAACACATCCGATTTGGCCTTTTTTTTCATTTTAACCTTCATAAATCTCTATTTCCCATCTTGCAAAAGAAAGGTATATTTCTCATACATTTCCTAATATTAATAGGGTGCATTGCCCAAGGGTATAAAACTTTCAGGATGCCAAAAAGATAACAGTTTGAAATAATTGGTATTAGTAGTGATAAAGTTAATGACTCTAATGAGGGGGGTAACAAATCACTTTGTAAAACAGAAGTTTTCCAACTCCTTGCTTTCAAGAAAATTAGAGAACACCAAATTGTCAGCTAGTAAATCATTAAAAATAGTTTTTAAAGATAGAACATTGTGATTTTTGTCACATACGTAATTCATTTGGGGATGAAAATAACTGAGTTACATTGCTATAACAAAATTCCTTCAAATTCCAACTATGTTTGTCATGTAGATAAACCTTTTTGGGACTCATATCTATAAAACTAAAATAAAATATAGCAAAATAATTCATAGTGAAATATTCTAGTGTGATATATAAACTAATTGAATGAAAACCCACCAATATAACTTAAAATGTATCTAAATAATTTATCCATAATAACTGCTTATTTAATTATATCTGTAGTAATGTCAATTGTATATTGGTAATACTTATAACATTAAGTCAATCTAAAAAGTAACACTTAACATGGATAGGATTATAACAGGAAGATATATTTGTTGGAAAAATGTATAACATATATTAGGGCAAAATTCTATGAGTTAAATAGCATGAAAAAAATAGTCAGAATCTCAGGGATCATATGCCTCTGATGAATGAAATGGATGCCAGGGTGGATCAGCACAGTTCCGTTCATTTCTCACTGTCACAAAACTCTTTGTTTTAATCCAAAACTATTGCTTACTATCTTAGTTCCTTTTATAATGAAATAAAAGAGCTGACTGTTCCTTCTACATATGATTGTCTAAAAACTAAAAACAGTTCAAGTACCTACCCCTTGACTA
Organism: Mormoops blainvillei; assembly: GCA_004026545.1. NCBI lineage: Eukaryota > Metazoa > Chordata > Mammalia > Chiroptera > Mormoopidae > Mormoops > Mormoops blainvillei. The sequence continues at coordinate 26,292 of PVJD01001699.1, read as the reverse complement.
TTTGCTCTTCTACACGTAACTGCTTGGGTTTTGTCAACCACCTCAATAATATGGTTCGAAGGCCACATGTTTTCATCATGCCTGCTCCACAGCTTCACTCACAAAGTGTCATGCTTTTCCCTCTCAAAGTGCTGCCTCCTGCTAGGTTCTCACAAGATGAAGAGAGAGTAATCCTTCTTTTTCTTACTCTTCTTATAAAGTCACTAATCTCATCATTAAAAATCTACTATCATGACCTCATTTAACCTCAGTTACCTCCCAATGGCCCGGTCTCCCACTACCATTACACTGCAGGTTAGGGCTTCAACATCTGAAGGGATACAATTCAATCCATAGCAACTTATAAATTTATAGTGTCTGAACACTAATCAAAGGGTAAATAGCAAACTCAAAAACAAATATATTCTTCTAGGATATAAGTTTGAATAGCATGTTAAAAACTTTGAAAAACATGCATGTTGTCATGTAGATTTCTGTCTGGTAGAAATGATTGCCCCTAAGGTTAACAAATTTTGTCATTAAACTAAGATTCTTATTTTAACATTCACCTTTCAAGTTGCTTGTGAATATCCTACTCTTCAAATTTTTGTGAATTAGACTTACTGTCTTACTGGTTCCATCATTAATGAGTTGAATGAAATATCATACGTTCATTTTATATTTTTATGAGAATCATGCTATTAGGTTTTAAAAATTATAGCTGACAACATGAAATTTAGATACAATGTTTAAACTATGATATTGAGGGTTTTTTTTTCTTTTTTGGTTATTGCCCCAGTGTAGTTTCATTTTTCTAGGTCAGGTAGAAAACATTTTTCCAGGTCAGACAGAACACATTGGTTAAAAAAAAAAGGCTTTCTGCCATATAATCCAATATTATTCTCCCATACATGTAAAAAAAGGAAGTAAATGTCTTAATTCCAAGATATAATAATTAATAACTACATAACTGAGATATACTTTTCCAGCAGATTATGGCCAGACTTTTAGAGATATTTTAGATATTTTAGTTGATATAATAATGTAGCCTATATGGATGTTATCTATCATTTTTATTTTTATTATATTTACCATAATCATTATAATTTTGTTTCTTCTTTATAGTCATTTTACCAAAAAAAGCATAATAGAAAAAATAAGTTCAATCAATATTAATTCAAAATATAACTAGAAATTAAATTACTTTAAAAAGAAAATAAAATTTTAAGAATTTTAACAAAACGAGTAAATGCTCATTTTTCAATTTTAGGAATATAAGGCATTTCCCCACATAGCATCTTGTTTTAACCCTCAAAACTAATCCAGAATTATGGTTAGAGGAATTTAATGTGCTTATTTGAGAAACAGATATGCTGAGATTTAGCCAAACTGACATAGTGAATAAGACTTTGTTCTAGAAATTTCAATTTAAGTTCTCAGTATTTTCATTTTAAGTGGTATTACTAAGAACTCCTTTCTTCCATTGATAATAAACAACAGGTGACTACCTAAGATCCTTGAACTTTGATAGCCTAGGAAAATGAATGTTTTATCCTACTTTATTGCCTATTTGAAGTATGATGGTCAAATTTCTCAAGAAAAGTATAGAGACCCAACTAGTTGATAATTAGTTTAGACTCTCATTAGACAAATGATCATGTTAGGCTGGATTGAAATGGTGCTTAGAATTGTTCAGAAAATATCCTAAAATCAGACATAAATAGAGGACTTTTTCAACTATTGCAACAGGTGTGGATTATAGAATTTAAGTCTTGGAACTATCTTGAAGATTAAGTACCTATAAGGCCTTTATTTCAAAGTCTGGTTAAATAGAGGCCTTTATTTTATAAAATAAAGTCTGATTTATAATAATGCTGTTCTGTGATTGAGATGGACATACAATTACTTCAATTAAATATGAAGAAATTGTCCTAACTATTATTATCCTTAGCAACTATCTATAAGACACAATTAAAAAAAAATATTGCATTATGCATTTATTTAATCTAGTAAACTGCTTTTTTTCTCCCCTCAGGGTGTGATTTGTATACTTTCTTGTTATTGATATTTGTTCTTTTGTTCATTATTGAGGATCTATTATAAACTTATATTGCTTATCATCTTGGTTATTTCCCAGGTAGAGTTTTAATTTCTCTTTAAAAAATTAAGACTTGGGACCTTTAAGGGATAATTTTGCTCAAGCACCTGCACGAAATGATTCTGAATTAATTCCTAATCTGGTCACAGTCAAACTCTCAGCATTAGCACTACGTATTACAAAGCACATGGCTCCTACTCACAGGGCGCTTTAAAGTTGTTATGGCCCGAATGTGTCACAGATGTTCTCTTGGCATTAAATTTAATAAATTGTGGTTCTCTATTCATTTCAAATGATGTTTAACTTTTTTCTATTTCAATAAAGGTCACAACAATTTATAACTTAGACAAATAAAATGATATTGAAAGTAAAGTGAAGGGAAAATGGCACAAACTAGGGATAAAAATCGCACCGCAGACAATATTCCAATTTATCAGAAAATTCAACCCAGGACAGTGATTATCCAATATACCTATTCTAATTATATTATAAGTGTGCAGAGGTATATCATTAATAATTTAAAATATTCTAGTAAAATAAGTGAAGATGGAATACCTTATCACAAAAAGAAATAATGATACTAGATAAAAATGCTAGTATATCACCAAAGGGCACAAAATATAAACCCATTCCATCGAGTTCTTTAGAAACAGTGATTCATTGGTGTTCATAGGTTTATTGTCTCCTTAAAGATGATGATATTCTACTTTCATCAAAATCCTCATTTAATGTAATAAAACTTAGCTTAGTATGCCACACCTATACTTAATAACATTATATCATGATTGGTTGGGTTTATAATAAATAGAGCCCGAATGTCAAATTGTGATTATGGTACTGATGAAACACAAGCCTTATTAAATTAAGCAACACAAAGATACTAGAGATTTGCAAGTGCTCAGGAACAATCTGATAGAGAAAACAATGAGTTTTTAAGGTAAGAGCATGAGTTCTGCACATTACTATGATTGAAAATTTATTCAACTTTCCTGACATCACTTACATAACCTTGTGTTTATTCCTTCATTTCTTCATTCAATATTTACCAATAGGAAATATGCTATTTTTTCTCTTCAAAAAATGTAATCAGAGGGGCAAGGGGAGTGGGATAACCGGGGAAAGAAGGGGAAGGGTAGAGTCAAGGAACATGTATAAAGGACTCATGGACAAAGACAAGGAGGGTAGGATTGAATGTGGGAGGTGGGGGATGGGTAGGGCAGGGGAGTGTAAGGGGGGAAAAATGGGACAAGTGAAATCAAATGACAAAAAATTTTTTGAAAAAAGAAACTAATCCAAGGAGAGTGCTAGGAAAACATAATTAGAATAATATAAGCATCACTATAGAACTATTCAGATATCTCTTCATTTATTCATTTATCTAGAGCAGCGATTTTCAACTTTTTTCATCTCATGGTACACATAATAACTAAAATTCTGTGGCACACCAAAATATACTGCATTGAAAATTGCTAATCTAAAACATGTTTATTGATCAACTATTATGTAATACAGATATTTCTTTGTCCTGGAAATATAGTATAAAAGGAAATAAATCACCCAGACTGGCATAGCTCATTTGCTTGAATGTCATTCCAGAAAGTGAAAGGTTGCTAGTTCGGTTCCCAGTCAGAACACATGTCTGGACTGTGGGCCCACTCTCCGGTTGGGGCACATGTGAGAGGCAACAAATTAATGTTTCTCTCACACATCGATGTTTCTCTCCCTCTCTTTATCCCGCCTTTCCCCTATCTCTAAAAATACATAAATAAAATATTAAAAAATAAATCCACCCTCATAATTCTTGGCTTAGCGAAGAAGATAGACAATAAAGAAATAAATGCAAGGTCTGTCCAGAAGGTATCCAACCATGTAATATGAAAAATAGAGACATTTATTAAAGAAGCTACAACATATAAGAAACATTACACATAGGACAATGACGCTTCAATCTCTTTCAAAGTAGGCACCTTGGGACCTCACATCGTTCTCCCAATCATTGGCTGCTGCCCCATTGTATTTTCCTGAATCTCGCTGACAGTCTGAAATCTCCTCCCTTTCAAAGGTGATTTTAGTTTTGGGAAAAGCCAGAAGTCACAGGGTGTCAAATCTGGGCTGTAACAGGGCTGAGTCTCCTGGGTAATTTGATGTTTCACCAAAAAACTGTACACGATGTGTGATGCATGAATGGCACATTGTTGTGATAAAGCTGCCAATCACCAGCTACCCATAGCTGCCACCTTCTGATTCATCTGAAGAGTTTCTGCACAGGAATGTTCAAGCTTAATGCAAAATTTGATGCATATCCATTGCTTAACTTACTTGGTCATTTTGAATGGGACAGCCACACAGTGCACATGCTTATTCAATGGTGTGTACCACCCCCACTGATTAGTACAATGAAGTCATCATTGCTCATGCACGTGCATCTCGGTCCAGTCTCCCTGGCTGCCAGGTTACAATGATGTCATGCAAACCGTTCTTGTTATATTAACAATGGCGGGATTTTTTCCAGACAGACCTTGTCTTATAATACATATGTATCTACTCAAACAAGTTAAGCAGATTATAACCCCTCCATCCAATATTAAACTTCCTAGAGTGGAATTTAAAGGGTAGTTGTAAAGATACATTATTTTTGAAACAAATATTATATATTAAGAGAATAAATATTTATGTGATAGGTGTGTGTTCTTTGGAGAACAGTAAAACAGAAAAAAAATGGCCCCGAAAGGAGGAAATAAAGTGTCAGGAAAGGCCTCTGAAGGAAGATAGCATTTGAGCTATTGCAGGAATGAGGCGAGGAGGAAGATGTGTGCACCTCCAGGGAAATGCACATAGCATTTGGAATTGCCGGTGTAAAGATCTTGAGGCAGGAGTGTATCTGAGTGTACCAGAGACAGCAGGGGTTAGTGTGGCCAAAGCAGGGTGAGAACAAAGGGAGTGAGGGTGGTAATTATCTTAAGGAATGCAGCTTTATTACCCACCTTTTTCTTTTCTGGCAGAACAGAGTAGTTTCCCCGGCCTCCTTGTGGATGTCAGCTTGTAATGGATTTGGAGCCAATGGAATGCAAGTGAAAGCGTTATCTGTACCCACAAATGTTGCCCTAAAATACTGCCATTCACGAACACCTAGAAGCCCCCAAAGCAGAGGAATTTACAACCTTGAGGAGCCTCATGCTTGAACATTCCAAAGCACAAAACAGCATTAGCTTGGTCACTAATCAGCACTTGGAAGAGAAGCTCTCACCAGAGCTATTCATTTTCAAATTTAAACAAGTAAGAAATAAATCACATTGTGTTAGTCATGAAATTTGAGATTTTTCTGTTAAAGCAGCTATTGTTACCGCAGCTAATGTGACAGAGGTCAGTAACAGGCATTACATATGGCTTAGGAAGTACAGGCCACTGTAAAGATTGGGCTTTTTAATCTGAACAAGATGGAATATAACAGAGTTTTGAACATTATATGCCTCATTTTTTGAAGCGATATCAACTAGTTTGTATCTATTAGCTATTATTTCACAGTTTGGATGTCATACCCTTACCAAAATTTAAACTCTGACTGTCCTACCCTTGCTTCTGATCCCTTTTATCCTGCTTTAAACATCTTTTTTAACAGTATCATGTCATATTCCAATTAATTTTGGTGTATCTGTATTGTCTGTCTCCCTTGACCAGAGTGTAAGCTTCACAAAAGTAGAGATCTTTATCTCCTTCACTGATGTATCTCAGTCACACAAATCAGTTCCTTATACACAGAGCCTCCTCAGGAACAGTGGGGAAAAATTGGTTACATGTAACTTACTTTATTTTAAAAGATTGTAACAGCTTTACTAAAATAAACTAGTTATATACAAAACCAACACCAAAACAACAACAAATGCACCCTCATACAAACTGCTCTAATTCTGTACCTCATTTAAGTATATTAAAAACTTGATAAAGGTGGAGAAAAAACTTATAAAATATAGTTATTAATTATTATTATGCAGTTTCACTTTTTAGATCTGTGTTTCTCGAGGGAAACATAGGTTTTCCCTTGAGAAAACCAGCAAATGGAGACAGAGATATAAAATTTAATCTACATTTCACAGCACACATAAGGCAAGACGGGAGCCCACGTCTTCTGGCTGCCAATATGGTGGTCTTTATATTTCTCCATGTGCCTAACTTCTGTGCTGAAAAAGACTAAGAAATTGGATGTGAAATACGTAAACAAATAAACCAAAAATCCATGTGTGTAATACATACTTGTGGTAGTGTTTATTTTTGAAAAAAAGAAGAAAGAAAGAAAAAAGCCTGAAAGTACAAAAGAGTTTAAAAGAAATGATGTTGAGGCCAAGAGAATAATATGAAATATAATGGCAGCATCAAATGGCAGAATCATTAATACAATGAATGTGCCAGGCTATAAGAAAATAGAAGTGCCCACAGTTCCTAATCTTGTAGTAGCAGGAATAACCTTTCTTAGCTTTAATATCTAATCATGACCTTTGACAGTCAAACTTAAAACATATAAACCTGGAAAACTATAATTAGTCATAATTTTAAAATAAAAGTAATTCATGAATGGTCCAGATAATTCTTATAGTATTTTCTTTTAAATTATGTAACCAATTTTCTTTGTCATGCAGGAAAAATGTGAATCTATTCCTGTGTGTATCATAAGGTAGCCTAGAAACTTCAGATAGATAAAAATAAAGGGAAAATGTTTGATTGTTGATCTCCAATTGATGACTTTGAGAGAGTCTATAATAGGTCAAAAATGTATAATTTAATAATACTTAGAGACTATACATCTCTTTCCATAATATTTTTCTAAAAATTTATTTAGCAGTTTCTATTGCTTTCGAAAAGAAAAGACAATAGCATTTCAACATACTCAGCTGCAGAAGTGTTTAACCTGAAATGAATTTGAGGTTTAGGGACCAACAGAAGCAAATTCAGCTTCCAAGTCCATCACGGGCTAGCGGCTAGCCCTTTGCCTCCAACCTGTCACTTAACTTCTGAGGGCAAGTTTCTCCATTGAATAAAGCAAACAAGAGATGTTAATTACCTTCTCTTGTTGTAAACATTGACTAACATAATTACTAACATTTTCTACCCTTAGAAAAGGCCTGAGATATAATAAATTTTCAATAAATGTTAACTGTTATAATTAAAATAAATCTGACATTTTGAGCCAAATTAGTTGATCACAATTTAATGCTTTTCATAAAAATAGGGAAGAAGCAATGACATTTTAGATGACATTATTTAAATGATTTGAATCTGAAGTGCCAGTGACGTGTTGGACAGTCTCGGGTATAAGTAAGGAACAAAATGATTTAGACTTAGAAAGCCATTAAAAAGACTACACTGTAATCTCATCAGAGTTCCCTGACCAAAAGTTGTCATTAAAACTGAAATGTAGGAAAAAAAAAAAAGGAACCATTATGAAATCAAAACTAATTTACAATTCATTTTCTACTGTTATTTGCATATTTAAAATTTCAAAAATTTTAATTACTACAAAATTGTTATGGCTCATGGGTTTCAATCTATACAATTGGAAAATTATTTGCAAAGTACTTAAAATGGTTCCTGGCACACGATGGGAGAGAGAGAGAAAGGAGACACTTTTATGTGCACATCCAGCTATGCACTGTGTGAATTGGTTATCTAGCTCTAGAGACAGGTGAGCAGATAGATAATGACATACATACTTTTCTTTCTTTAATGGGGATCTTTAAAAAGTAGAAGAGCCAGAACTGAGGGTTTTCTGTTATAGTGTCCATAAGGACGTACTCATCTTTTCTAAGGTATTTTATAATTCTGCTTTTTTTCCCCAGAAAAGACAAATACGGAGTTCTTTTCAAAACAACAAGTTTCTATTTCTATTTTTTTATTTGTAAATGGAGGCACAGACTAACCACATTATTGAAAAGCAATGATTTTACTCGGTAAGGTAAGTTCGTGTGTTAGAAGAGACAACTAAAATATGCCTCTTTTCTGATTCTTCCATGGAATAAGAATTAAAAATCATGATCTGGACTAGCCTCTTTAAGAACCGAGTTACAATGGAAGTAATGAAATTAGGCAGAAAAACTTTGCACTGCTCTTTGTCCTCCCATGAAGTAATATTTTCTCCTCAATATATATTATCTTTAAAAATGTTTTTGTATAAAAGAAGTTAAATATTGAGTACAATTTTTTCCAACTTAAATAACATGGAGAAAATGTTTAATGCTCAGAAAAATAAAAAGAGTTATGTTGACATCTATGAATGCCAGCCTGTTTAAACTTTTCCCCAGTTAATGACATTAGAACACGTCTATCTGCCTTATCATCATTTCATAAGGAATAAGACATTTTAGCATGCAGTAGGACGAACATAATCCCTGAATAAACTAAAAATTTTCCTTCATGAAAAATTCACCAGGGCATTTTCATTTTTCTCATTCAGCACGGAGCAATTGACTAGCATTTGAGATGCTTTAAAGTAAGTTTTCCTCTGTTTAAATCCATAGCATAAAACAATGTAAATCCTAGAAAGCACAGAATCTCAATGAGTGCATAATTAAAAGCATGTATATGTGTCATGGAATCTCAACCTATGAAGAAATATTACTGAGATTTTAATGTTTCACTTGTCTCTGAAAAACACCATCAAAAAATTGTTTTATCATTTTATCTGTTACAACAAAATCTAATTCGGCACTCATCCACCCTACGTGTCTTCCTGTTTCAGTGAACGATTTGACCTTTACACTCTAAGACCAACATCTACACAAGTCCTAGCAAATTACCTCCTGTTTCCTTCTGAATTACAATTGGCCACCTGTCTTCTACAAAATCATTTTCGTTTGGATTGCTCCTACCATTAAACGAAATGGTCTAGAGTTCTCTCTCTCTCTCTAAAAACAAAAACAAAGCAAAACAAAACAAGAAAAACATCACTTTATTTCACGGTCCTTCAAGACACAGATCTTTTGCTAGCAAGACTTCGCCAAAAAGCTCTCTCCAGTTTCTACCACTTTCCACATATAAACTTTCCAATAGCCTTCCGTTTGACTTAAAGTCTCAGTTTGTTTACAGGGCATTTAACAGCCTATATGAAGTGTCCCTATGCAGGTTTACATTTATTTTGATCATTTATTTACATTACTTATTTGCTATGTACAGCCATACTAATTGTCTTTCAGAACTTCACACAGGCTGACAGCTTTTCTGCGTTAAAGGCCATTTTGAATTGCTTTCCCTTCTTTCTAGAAGGCTCAGCCCTCAGATACTAACAGACTTAATCATTCAATTTTCCACTGAAACACCACTATCCCCTGAGCACTACAACACCACGCAAGTTTCTATAGTGTCCCCCACCTCCATCACTCATCCCTCTCGTTACCTCTTTTACATTTCTCACATTACTATCTGCAATTGACTTTTGCTTTTTTTGAGAGCTGTCTCATTATTACTCTAGGATATAAACGTCATGAAAGTGGGATCATTTTCTATTTTTATTTACTGCTACATCTGGCACACATAAAAGAGTTTCTGATACATAGTGGTAGGTAATAATATGTGCTTTAATAGACACACATATTTAATTAGGTATTAATAAATATCACTTAAATTCACACACATATATTTTAAAAGTAATATTAATCATATTGTTAAGGGATTTGACCTCATTGTAATTTTTTTGATATGAAATCATCAATAATTACATATATTCTCCTTTGCTATTTTCAAATGATTAGAACATTATAATAAGTCATGTTTTTATTGTGCATTACACTAAAATTTCAGATAGGAGAAATAACATTTAATTTTTATTATAATTGGTAAGCATCAGATCAAAAATAACATGGATAAGCATTTGCATATTTAAACTTTCAAAAGACAATTTGGATTTTGTTGTGTTGGTGTGATATCGTGATTTGTAATAAATATATATTTGGTCTCCCATTACTATCTCAGAGCTCACAACACTGAATTTCCTAAGTATTGAGAGTGACAAAGTTTCTTTTGTTATGTTAATTAGGTAACTTTTGGACCCCGCCTAGGAATATGGGCTGGTTGCCAGGATAGTAACCCCAACCATGTGACCAAAGGGTGGGAAATTTCATTCCCCCCCAAGCCATCGCATGCGGGCCTGGAGGTCCAATCAATCACGAATGGCCAATGATTTGATCAATCATGACCGTGCAGTGAAGCTTCCATAAAATCCAGAAAGGACTGGGATCTGAGAGCCACTGGGCTGGTAAACCACGAAGGTGCTGAGATAGTGGAGCACTCGGAGAGCTTGGAAGCTCTGTGCCCTTCCCCATATCTGTCCTATACCTCTCTCAATCTTGCTTTTCCTAAGTTATATTATTTTATAATAAAGCAGTAATTATGTAAGTAAAATGTTTCTCTGAGTACTGTGACTTGCTTTGGCAAATTTATCAAACCTAAGGAGGAGGTCCTGGGAACCCCTGATTTATAGCTAGTTGACAAGAAGTACTGCCTTGTCACTAGCTTCTGAAGTGAGAGGGACAGGCCGTACAGAAACCATAACCAGTGGAAGCTGATGCTATCTGTGTACTTAATGTTACAATCAGGTCGAATTGTGGAACACCCAGCTGGTGTCCCAAGACTTGCTTGGATGTGTGAGGTGCCACCACCCCTACGCACACACATTGAAATTGGGTTTAGGAACCCAAAATAATTGGAAAGTGGTAACTTATAGTATTTCCTCTTTTTGAGATAAAGTTATGGAAATAGCTATTTATGGTCTCTTGAGAGCTCTTTCATCACAGATACACACACAAGCTCTGCGACTGGCAGATGCTAAGATGATCTGCAATGATTCTTGCCTGTTGGTATTAAGAGTGGGGCAGGCCTAGTGATTTGCTTCTGTCCAATAGAATGCAGCAAAAATAAAGAGCCATTACTTTCATGATTAGGTTGCAAAAGATCATGACTTCTGGATACTCACAGACCTCATTACTGTCATGGATGGCATGCTTTAATAAGTTAAGCTGGTATGTTGGAGGGACCCTCATGGGAAAGCACTAAGCTGACCTCTTTCCAAAAACAGGTGCAGAACTGAATCCTGCTGCATGAGCTTTAAAGCACATCCCTCTCCAATTGAGCCTTGAGATGACTACAGCCCAACCTACCCCTGACAGCAGCCTGTGAGAGCCCCTGCGTGGAAACCCAGTTAGACTGTGCCTGGATTCCTGGCACAACACACTGTGAAACAACAAATACATGGTGTTTCGAGCTGCTAAGTTTGGGGGTAATTTATTGCACAACAATAGATAACTAGGACAGGCTCCTTTGCATTCAGATTCCATCTTAAAATATACTCAGGTTTTCCACCTTTATTGTTTGGACCTCACTCTAAGTTATTAAATGTTTTAATTTTTTTTCCAAATCAATGTTTTCTTCTTTTTGTCTAGTGAAATTATATCAGCTCTATATTTAATAATACAATTATCTGAGCAACCTTCAAGTTACTGCAATGTGAATTAGATATTATCGACAATCAAACACTATATGCATATCTACTGCTATGTTTTTGATAATATAGGAATAGATGTTTATACATTTGGTTGGGGAACTGAGGAATGGTCCACATTTTAGTGGCATATGGATTGAGTGGAAGCAAAACTTAGCATAAATAAATTGGAACTTCTCAAGGGTTGGAAGAGCTTGTCAAAAATGATTTTTCCCTGACGACTTATTTTATGTTTCTATAAGACCATGCAGACAGATATTTTAAAATTTGAAAAGATCACATCTAGTTTCAAAGAGTTAGTGAAATTTAGATTAAAATCAGTATACAGCTTCAAATTCCCACCAACCAGTTACTCTATTAAAATATAAGGTTTATTCTTTATTAGAATTTAAAGTTTATTAGACCTTTTGATGTGTTCCTAGCACATAGTAGGCATTCAAAAATTGTTGGGGCTTAAATTTAGAAAGTGTTGTTGCACTTCTACTAAAACCTATTTGAGTAATAAGCAGTGTGATTTTGTTACTTTTCTCATAATTCAATAAAGGTTATATTAAAATATATTTATTAGTATATGTATTTGCTTCATATCTATCTTCCTTACTAGATACATAATGATAAGACAATCCATTTTTTTAAAAATAAGGTGCACATAAAATATGTGTTTCATATACATTTTAATTTAAAAAGCAAATAAATTCACATTTTCTAACACTTATTCTAATATCATATATGATTATCTCTCATCACTCAATAAACTGTTACCAGTTCAACAGCATAAAAAAAGTCATATTTTACTTTACTTTCTCTGCATTTAACACAATACAAAGTAGGAACTTAATTCGTATCTGAGTAAGTAAATTAAATCCATTAATCATTAAGAACCTATTTCTAGTTACTGGATTTGTGTCAGACAATTATTGTAAATAACAACAAAATAAACTATTCAATTGTTGTTCATTTGCCACAAAATTAGTTATATAGACTAAAGGCAGTAGAAGAACTACAATGTTTTGGTACAATGGGTTACAGATAATTCTCTTCCCAAAGCTTAATTGTATACATTATTGACTTCCTATCACATAAAAGAAATATAGGTCTCTCTACTCTGATGATAAGTTTTGTGGTCTTGTCATGGCCTCTAATTTTACCTTCAATTAAATAGTCAAAAGAGCAATTAGATTTAAGGGATTTCTTTCCTGATTAGAGCACTTGGCTCCATCTATCCTTTCACTGGGAGCATTGATACAGTCTTAGATTACTTGAAAAAATTGATAATGAATTATGCTCCTTGAGGCTGTGGTTAATTAAATTGGCTACCCTTTTGTCTTCAGCATGGGCAGCTGGGGCACAAGACTACGGAGGACTAATGAGTCCTACTTAAGGTAAGTCCTCAAGGGTTTGAGTTCCTGCTGCCAGGCAGGAGTATGGTTCAGATCACAAAGTTCTCCAATCTACTAAGTAGGTCAAATTCTCTAAGGAAGAATATGAAGCAATTTGGGATCTGTTGAAATCAGAAACTATAAATTTAATTAGTTATTATATTCAACAAACCTTTTCTAAAATAATGCATTATGAAGAATCTCTTAGAAAATCCATTATATTTAATAGGGAAATATTTGGATCAGAGAACAGTTCTGTTAGAAGCCATATGTCTCAGAACTCAAGGACTTTTAGGAACTGACATATTTCCAAACAGATCATAAGCTTTATATTAAAACTTTTAAAAGGACTAGTCAGGTGATTAAAAATGTCATACCTGATAGCAAATTACTTTGTATTGTGCATTTTAAAATGTAATCTTACTTGTGTCTACCAATTTGGTTTAAAAGATAAATAACTATGTTATGGATTTCTCATTTTTTCCCTCATATTTTGTTTATAATTCTCTGCATTGTTCTATGTAAATCATGAGGACACATGTACATATTTCCACATGTGTCATTCACGACCATGAGAAAAAGTGTTAAACTGCTTTGATACAGGTCAACCAGAAGTGAAAAATTCACAGTAATAGTATTAATATTTAATAATAATGAGTGATTAAAAACTTGAAAGGGGAGACTAATAATCATTTTCATTGATTATTAAATATTCCCAAAATTATAAATAGTAGTTATAGTTATCATTTAAAAATAAAGAAACTGAGGCACAGAGGGAATAAGGAATTTGCTCAAGGTTATGCAGCTAATCCACAGTGAAGCAAGATTTCAAACTTATCCTCACATCAGAGCCCAGAGTCTTACAGAAGAAGAAATATTGCCTTCTTTTGGCTATAAACTGAAATTTTATAAAGTGATATATTTCAGCTGTGGTGGCACGTTGAATATAATGCTTCATTTTCCGTGTGCCCCCTGGACCAGCAGCATCCCCGCCATCTGATAGGCTGTTAGGATTGTAGATTATCAGCTGCAACCAGACACACTGAACCAGAATATGCAGTTTATCAAGATCCCCAGATGCTTTGAATTCACATTGAATATGAGGAGCGCTGATCCAGCACAGTGTTACTAAACTTAAATACACATTTTTTAGAATCCCTGGAAAACTATATATACACACATACATACATATACAGTATTTAAATCACAATCTTTTGAGAGAGTGCTGAAGTATCACTATTTTTCAGGTCTTCAAAGTGGTTCTAACCACGTTATAGTTGGGGTTGAACAACAAGACATAATACTCTAATATAGCACTTCTCAAATTCTGGTGTACAGAATAAGCTAGAAAGATATCCAAAATACTGATTGCTGGACCCACTTGCAAAGTTTTTGATAATTAAGGTCTAAAATGTGGCCTAAGGTGTGTATTTCCAACACATCCATAGGTATTGCTGATCTGGGTACCAGATTTTGAGAACCACAGAATTGCTGGCTTTATAGAAGTAATTAAGACTGAATGGGGGTGGAATGAGAAAAAGGTTGAAAGTATAGACTTTGAATCAGGTCCACCTGGGTACAGACAGTGGTAAATTTAAAATAAAAGTGTATTATAAATACTTGCAATGGTATCTGATTATTATTCTCACTTAATCCATGTCGTAGCTAATTATTAGCAAGAATAGAGCTGGAACCCAGGCCTCCTAATTTCCCCTCTACAACCCAATTGCATCAGCTAGCGCTAAGCTTCATATTTCTAATTAGAGTACTGTTAGTTAAGAGAGGTGGTCAGACATATGGTAAGAGAAATGAGGAGCTCGAATATTTCTTATAGGTTAATTATCCAAAAGCTAATCACAATGGACAATCTCAAGCATAGACATATTATGAATTTAATTGAAAAGTTTCCTCTGGCTTTTTAAATATATCGGTGGCCAATAGTCCTTTTACCAAAAATAGAAGAATTATGAAGGATCCCATAGATAGTGTGCTTACATTAGTTCTCCTTAGCTTTTATGACAAAATTTTAATTTCAGGCGTTAGGTTCTTAAGTCTTCTGTAAGCTGATTTCTGCCCACTTCTCTACTCAAGTCTCCTTCCAGTCCTCCTTATACAATTTCACTCCAGCTTAAATAAAGAGCCTGCTAATTTCTCATAGCAAAATCTTGTTTCAGCTATCTGACATTCGACACGTGAACTTTCTACTGCATTTACTAGCACTCTCCTTGATGATTTTATAAACCTTACAGCATCGCGTGTGATTATCTGGAGTGGAGTTAACATTGCATCATATTGAAGTACTTGATGTACTTTCTACCTTCATTGCAAACGTTGAGCAGGTAGATCTTCATTATTTACTTTTCATTCTAAAGCTTCTCCCAAAGGTTGCTTTCTTGTAGATACTCAACAAACATTGCTGAATGGGCAATGTAACCATGTTTTCCAAAATGGAATAGACACAGTGAAAAAACAGAAGTGCCACACTGATATTGTAAATATGGGTACAGGACTGATTTAATGAATCCTGATTGTCTAGCATAGTCAAAAATAGAGCAGCTAATATTGAAATTTACATTAAAAACATTTACATGAATATCAATATTCTCTGTTCTTAGATAAATAAATTATTTCAATCCCATATGGAAACTAATCAAAAATATTTCTGTAGACATTCTCCAAAGCCAAAGCTTTGTGTAATCATTTCCATGAAAATCATTGGGTACGGATAAGAACAACGGAAGCTGGAGAAAGAAAAATGTGTGTTACACTCACAAACATGCTCTTTTCTATGTGTGGTTAAAACATGTGATATTAAACAAAAACTTTCAAAGCAGTCCAAATCCATTTTATTTTAAAGGAACATTGCAATTATGGCAGCCAACAAGGTTATGAAGCAAAAACTTTTCACGAAATTGCAGACAGAGCTGTGAATCTTGTGCCAAAATAAATAAACAAGATAAAAATAACTCAGAAGTAGAACAAGCAAGAGAAATTATATCATTAACAACTAACTTTGTCAATTTGCAAAGACACAATAGAACATAAAGTAAATAATTGAAAGTACTAGTAATATAAATATAATATAAAATACAGGGATGGGTAAAAGTGGGTTTACAGTTTTTCATTTGGAAAATAATACCATAGTTAATAAATAAGCATAAACTCTTGTTTTTCATACTCACAACTGTAAACCTACTTTTGACCACCTTGTATAGATATGGGTGTGTTCATTCTACTTTTTACCATCAAAAGAGGTTACTTTAATATTAGAGAACAATTAGTGGACTTTGAATCAAAAAACAGAAGTGTAATACATTTCTGAACTTAATGCTTTTGTGACCTTGAGCATGGTATTTAACATCTGAGCTTCAGTCTTTTATCTCCTATATGCAAGTGTGTATGTGTGTGTGTTTCACTAAATTAAGACACAAAACCCCTAACCCACTATCTATATATGTGTTACTGTAGGTAGCAGCTAGACATGAGCAGCTGAGGGGGAAATAAACCAGGGCCCCCACCACTGCAATGTAACAAAGAACTTAAAACAGGAGGCTGGAAACAAAAGGAAGTCATGTCTCACCAATTAACTCAGCAGTCCTGAGCCCAGTCCCATAAGATTGCCAGGTGTTCTGGGCATCACAAGCTGGGATAACACAGGAAGAGGGGAGTCTTTGAGACTCTCTGCTGGTACAGGGGGCCTCTGTAACAATTTCACTAACTAAGGCAAAGAACCTTTACTAACTGAGCAAGAAAACCTTTGTAGCTGCACATTATTCCCAAGGATTAGAAGGGGGACAAGGGGAACATAAAAACTGACTAAAGTATGTAACCCCTGAACCCCAGTATCAGCATACTTAGAATAGCTAAGTACCCACTTGTAGCCTCAGCTCAAGCGTATAGAACAAACTTACTAAGAACTTTATTTCCTCTGTATGTGAGGCATTTAGACTAGCCGGGTGCCTGCCTGTAGTTTCGTGCTCCTGTGTGTTTCACAAATAAACTCGCTATGCCATTTCCACTATCTGTGTTTGTCTCTCACTTGAATCCTTCCCTTGCATGGAGACAAAAACCGAGCAACAAGCTCGGCGGAGGCCCCTGGCTTGGGTCTCTCCCCAGTAACTTATGGTGTACACTTAGTAGACTTCTGTATTTGGCATGCAAGTGTATAACACTTAAAATGTTCAAATCTGTTTAGTATTTATTTAAGAGATAAGGAATTGATCAAATAAAGTAGCCCTTTAACAATTAAAAAAATCCAATATTAACAGCAGGGGACTGAAATTTTATATAGTCAATGTGTCTTTAAATACTATGTTTTTTACTTGACTGTTTTTCCCCCCCAAAAGCCAGAAAAGTGGTAATTTTGTGCCCCTGAGTAAATGAGAAAGTTTGGCCTCTAGCCTTTTGAAGTTCCTGTATCTGGTCTCTTACTTAATCTGAGATATTTCTTTTCAGGGGCAGTAATTTCCTGATTTCCAGAGATTTCTTAGTCATGTTCCCATATATTCATACTACATGTCTGTTCCATTTAGCCTACATATTTATTTCAATTTTTCACAACTTTCAATAGCATTATCTTTCAAAATAAGCACATACTCAATATGTTGTAATCTAGAATAGCTATTCTACTATAAAGCATTCACATGAATTTAAACAGGCCCTTAAAGTTGGGAACTTAACATTGGACAGTCAGAAGCAGCAGTCAGCTCCAAACGTAGGTATGTTTACTGTCTTCCCCTTAATTATGGACTTGCAAGCATTTCATTTTGCTACTTAAATTTAGCACTGGTTTAAGATATTACTATCTAGTTTTGTATTTTATATGATAATTTACAATACTTCATTTGTATTTATAATCATGGCTAGGATCAATTATAAATTCATTATGCATACAAAATTTAAATAAATAGTTAGAAAACTACCTGAACAAATCAGCAGAACATCCAGGCACTTTGTATTTTGCAATTAGTAGTAGATTAAGTTCTTAAAATCCAGTTTATTTTGCACAAGAAAAAAATATGTATTTAATTATGAGAGCCTTTTCTAAACTATCTAAATCACCCGTGATTGGCAGCTTGGTCTTTTGTATACATTTCTATCGGGTTGATTTTGCATAGTCTGTCAAATAAATGTGCAAGAAATTCCTCTTCAAATGAATGGTGTTATAAGATAAAACCCAGCCTTAAATCTCAAGAAAAGAACACCAGGACTTGTACCACAGTGCTTTGAACTCTGACCCCTCCCAGAATGAGAAATAACTTACATTTCAAGTAGAGACTTGAATAGATTGTCATTCTGCACTTAGTAGAGTGTGCATATCCTGGCTTACAGAGAGAAATACAATGATAGGTAGCAAAAGCAGCGTTTTGTTTGGTTGATTGTTTTTTATGGCTGATCTAAGTATCTGTGATACCTACCTCATTTTGCCTACCCTATACCTATAATCCCCTCAGAAATCCACCCTGAAGGTTTCTCCATGACAGAAATCTTTCAGAAGCCAGTGTAGGACAGAGATTAGAAGGTAAAAGAATTAAAATTTCTTTGATCTGTGCCATTTAACTTAACGACAATAATTTTATTAACAATCCTAGTAATCTAATGCCTCCTCCATTTCAACAACCCTTCCGGGAAGACTGTGCTGGGTTTAGATACACCAGCAGACATGTCTCGGAGACTTAACCACATTCCCTGCTGAATGAAGAACCAAAGAAGAGTGTTGTGTTAGTTGTTCTTTCTACTTGTAACCCTTATTGAAAGGGAATCTCTAAAAATGCAAGTGTGTATATGTGTGATGTGTATACACACACAAAAATATATATATAAACTCAAATGCATTTAAATGGGGGGATAAAGCTTTTCACATATTACAAAAATATGAAAAGCACTGTGAGTGACAGAAATAACTTATTGAGTACATTTTTAACTTTACATATTTATATAGTGATTATATTGTTATTTTACTTAATTTTAGATTTTAAAACAACAAAGAGACTGTGGAAGTTTTATATTACCACTGAGTATCTTACATTCTGATTTTATTTGATATCAATATCTATGTATGTATCTATATACATAGAGACATATATATGTACATAATTATATATTTGAATCATAAGTATGTACAATATGGCAAGTATAGAAAGAGTTGTAACTATAGAGATAAATCACTTTAACCTTTAATCACAATAATATATTTAAGTATAAATAAATCATTATCTAGGAAAGAGAAAGATCCTGAAAAAATGTGGGGTGGGGAGAGCAGACCAGACACATTTTGAAGATCCATGGTATCTAATAATAACAGACTGTTTTATGAGTCCCCAAAGGTATGAACATACTAATAGTTCTGGGTATAGATGTAGGAGAAGTAAAGACTGTAAGAGATATTTTAGTAAGAAAGGCAAGATGGATGCTGCATATTTTATAGTGTATTAGAACTGACACAGTTACTTTCTGTTTAAAGTAATACAGGCTCAAGGTTCAGAAAACAGCATTATAATGTTGACAGGCTTCTCATCAATCAGGCCATTAAGACTACAGCACAAGCAGCAATTCTCACAGCAAACCCAGAACCGGTCCCTGCCCTAGATATACAAGGAGAATAGAGATGTATCAATCACATCAGTGTTATCAGGTGAGCTTCTGAATTTGCAATTTGGGATATAGGTACTTTAAAATTGTAAATTTGTAATGTTTATAAAGTTAAAATATAAAAATGCCAACATATGAATATATTAGAAACACAGAATTTAGAAAATCTTAGGTATAGTTTTTACTCACTTATCTCTTACATACAGATCATATTGAGCATTTAAAATAATTGTTAAATAGAGATGTAATTCAAGCAATGACATCAAAAGCATAACTTGTTGTTAAAGAATTACATGAAGATCTAAAGTTTCCAAAATAAAGTGTTCTCGTTATTACAATCAATCTTCCCTCAAATTTTGCATTATTTTATAAAAGTGTTAAGTGATTAAAAAAGTATTTTCATGTATATTATTAGTAGTGAATTACAAATTCATGGTCCCAAATATGCAGTGTATACTTTGTAATAACATACAAACTTACAAAATTTCACACAAGATCCTCAATTTCCAGTTTCTGTAAAAAAAATCATTGAAAGATCTAGCTACTGTGGACACAGTGTGCATTTCCTAAGGACGATGTCATTATCTTCCATACCACAATAAAATCAATAACCAGCAAATACAACATTGATGTTGCTATTATTTAACCACCAGTCTGTTGTCCTTGTATAGTTGTTGTCTTACATGTAATATACCAATTATTTCTGAATCCTTTCAAGGTTTTTCCATTTGGTTTTCAGTAATTTAAATACAGTGTGCTTAGGCACTGTTTTCTCTGGGTTTCACATGCTTAATTGTTGCTGAGATTCCTGAATCATAAATTGATTTTGCCCTCAGTTTTTAAAATTTCCAAACAATATTCTCAAATTCATCTCTGCATGCCTTTTGATCTCTTTCTAGGACTCTAATTAAATATATATTAGAGTGAAAATATTTTCCCAGAAGTAGTTTAACTTCATTTATTTTAGTTTTTGGTATTTATTCCTTTCATTTTTTAGATTAAATAATTTTAATTGATCTATCTGTACAATAACTGTCACCCTTCTTGCTGCCTTCAATATAACATAAAAATCATCTAATGAATTTTACACTTTTCTTCTTTATAATTTTAATTTCTCTACCAATAATAATCACCTCTGTACAGCCATTATAAACATGTTTTCCTTAACTTTTAAAACTATTCTAGTTTCTTTATTGTATTTGTTTACCAGTTACAACATCTGGTTATCTTGTGGTTTGTCTCTATTGACTGATTGGTTTTTATAATGGATTACATTTTCTTGTTTAATTGCATGTATAGTAATATCTGTTTTTACTAGACTTTATGCATGATACATTAAAGTGACTGTGGATCCTGTTATCTTCTTTTTATAATAATTGGATAAAATCCTGAAAATATTGGGGACCAAGTCATATAAATATTTGCAGAAATGACATTACAGATAGAGAACAACAAATGCAAAGATTTGGTGCATGCAAGGAATAAGAAAGAGGCTAATGTGATTAAAGCCAAATGAACAAAAAGGAGAAGAGTTTTCTGTTTCTTTTGAGCAGTCATATGACTGTACACATCACTTTCTTCCCCTTTGGATGTATTTAGGGTCTTGTCTTTGGACTTCATATTCTAAAGTTTAAAAGTCTGATAGCTTTCAATGCAGAGGCATTTCTCTCTCAATTACGGGAAATTGGCTTTAAAAATATATTTTGCTTTCAAAATCCCAATCTCTGCTTTATCTTTGCTGTTTTTAATATGATTTTTATTACTCAAATGTTTACTCTCCAGTATTTATCTTTTAATTTTCTTGTCTCTTTTACTCTATTTTCTATGTTCTTATATTTTTGTTGTACATTCTGAAAAATTTCTTGGCTCTTATCTTTCAGTGTTTCTATCAACCTTAGAACCTTTTATTTGTATCATCAGATACCGGTTATCCCTTCTTATTCTCTCATATGCTTCCTTTTATAAAGCATTCCTTCCTTGTTTCATCGGAGTAATATTGTCTATCATCTCTCTGAAACCATAGTTTTTAGAAGTATTTTGCCCCATATTTTCAGTCTGATATCTTATCTCTATACTACCTTATGTCTTCTGTTTCCAATCTTGGAGTTTCTATATTTAGCTTCCCTATGGAATTATCACCTAGTCTTTAAGATTTTGCAACTACATAGTCTCCATTGTAACTACTCTGCTCTGTCATTATAACATTAATGCAGCCACACACAATGTGTAAATAAATGTGTAAGTAAATGTTTCAAAACTGTATTTACAGAAATTAAAATTTCATATATTTTTATTTGTCACAAAATATTATTACTATATTGACTTTTCAACCATTCATAAATGTAAAATACAGCCTTATGGGCCATACAAAAACACACAGCAGGCCAAATTTGCCTTACAACCCACAGTTTGCCATCCCCTGCTCTGAAAGAATAAATAATTGCCTAAGGATGTATAACTAGTTTGATCCAGGCTTGAAAATAAATCCTTCACATTACAAAGATAATTCTCTGCCACTGTAATTTCTAAAGAATCTTACCAAAATCAAAGTCAAGCATTTCTTACCTATCTTTGTAAAGCTCTAATTTAGTCCATTTTTTCAAGATAGAAATACAACTATAGATGGAGAAAACATCTAAAAATGAGTTTTGTTCTTTTGTTCCTTTTCAAATACAGTGTCAAGTGGTATCCATACATTGCTCACATTTTTCTGCCCTCTGTCTGAAGGTGAAATTCTTCAAATGTCTGACTGTCTAAAATCCACCAATCGACACAGTTCAGTGGTGTGGGAGTGTAGGATGATTTTCCAAGGAGAGAAGCAAGGGGACCACTTTTATTATTTCACTCAAGGCAGAAGATGAGGGTCCACAGAATTATCTAAATACGTGTTTCTGATATTTGAGACACTGATAGTAAATTGAATGTTTAAGTAAAAAGCATAAATTCCCATGACAGGAACTATTAACACAAAATCATATAAATTTATCCTTAATTAGTAAAAACTGTTTACACTGATTTTATGCTTCCTTTGCAAACCCTGTTAGCAACCTATGGTAGAAAATTTTGTAAAACAAAAGCTATAATATTGGGTGTTCCTTCAAAAGGATGTGCATTATCCCAGATATTAGACAAATATAGAAGAAGGCCAACACTGTGTATGTATATATGCAAATACTGATGCCAGTCAAGAAAGAGTTGGGTAGATGATGATATGGTCTAAAGGTTACTAAAAAGCCACTTTCCTTGCAATAATCATTATTCACAATCCACAAATATTAGGTTTTCAGGTAAGTGTTACAATGTGTCAGTTTTGATTAGCATCGCAGAGCAATGAATTGCTGCAGATTTTGTCATAAAGATCTATTAGCTGTTCTCTACAACTAAACTCAAATGTAGAAAGGAGTTATCTCATTGGAAATAAGCATTTATTACTGACTTCTCACCATCACATCAAAGGCATTTTTTTCTTAGATTTTTAATAAAATGTATTAAGAAAAACAAGTTTTTTGCATCTTTTAAAACTGCAAAATATTTTTATTGTAATGATTCAATTATTTTAAGTGTAATTTATTCAAATAAATATGTGATTATTTGTTTATGAAAGCATTGCTTATTGTCAGAAACTCCAAATTAATTTTCAGGATTAGAATTATCCAGCTCATAAATTAAGGATTTGAAACACTCGAATATTTTTTAGCATTCACATTTATGCAACCATGTGCTTATATCAGTAATTTATCTTTCATTTGGGATTCCAATTTGCTGAATAAGTAAATTAATATAACATGAAAGAGGGATTTATTTGATAAAAGTATGTACAAAAAATTTTAAAAATAAAGAAATTTTGCACATATTGCATGGCCTTAAGCTAAAACTTAAATACTTGAGGACCATCTTAAATATTTTTCTTCCCCTTAAATTAATTGGTTCCATTATGTATAGATTAGAGGAAGACATCACAGCTGCTTAGATAACAAAACTCCATTTTTAATGCCTTATTGAAGATAGTTCATTAGTGCCATGTTTAATGGAATACAAAATAAAGTAACTTTTACATAAATCAGATCAGTGGAGCATCTGAGAGACAGTCACATAACTTTGTTGAGGTTATTAACGTTAAAAGATACTCAGAAGGAGAAGTATGTGAAAGGACACAAAGGTTGAGAGAGCATTTGTTAAGGAAAAAAAAAACTGGCAAAGATGGAACACAAGTCTGCCTGGGCATGGAGGGAACAGAGGTCAGTGTGAAAGCTTGTCTCGTGAACGACCTTCTCTCGAACTATATTTAGCCCATTAAGTGATAATCCACAAGTCATATTATATCACACTGCCTTGCTAACCTTTCCAGGGTGCTAGCTTGAATAGCAGGTAGAATTGTAACTGGGACAAAATAGCTTATTACTGGAAGGGATTCAGATCTTGTTTAGAAAGAACATATAGGAGGGAAACATGAAGCAAGGGATTCTCTCTTCTTAGTCTATAGATTCTAGGCTCCCCAGTGAGAAGAGAAAATTTGGAACATATACAGGTCAAATCTCATTCTAGTGACAACTAGTCGGGGGTATGGCCTCTTGGTATTTGTGCTAGGATAGCCAATCAAGTTTTGGTCGCCTTTTTATTTTTAACTTTAGGAAGATATGAAGAAGTACTGGGAAAGGGAAGCATGTACTGTCCTGAATAACTATTAATAATGACTTTCATTCTAAATGATTTTTAAAAGAAGTGTTATTCTTGGCCATTATCGAGGACCCTAAAATACTTTCAGTGTAGTACACTATTCATTATAATGATGTTCCTTTTGTAATGGATTTAGGACTTATTAGAATAAAGTTGGATTGGACAAACACAAATTTTGTTGGTTATGAAAACAGATCCATTATCCTAGAAGCTTTCAAAAGATACAAAGTGTACCAAATTGGCAACATAATAATTTATGTTGTTTGCCCCTTGGAAATGTCTTTACTTTGAGAAAACAATTTAAAGAGTTTATATTACCACAAGAAACATTCTGGATAAAGTAGTATTTTAAAGAAACACTATTCTTCTAATAATTGCAGAAGAATGCAGGTTTCAAATCCAATTCATAAATAAGGATATATAAATACAAACCTAGATACTGTAAAATATTTGACTTTTATTATACATTATTGAAAACTCATTAAAAAAAATACACATGTTTGGAACTTTCAGTTTGGAATTTCATTTAATCTTTTATATTGCTGTGATGTCATTTTTGTTTCAGTTAGTGATTTTTGGGTTTTCTTCTAAGAGCAAATCTTCTTTTTTATGTTTGCCTAAAATAATTATTTTGTAAAGAAAATATGTATCATAGAGTTATCATTTCATAGAGATATAATCTTGTCATTTGCAGTGATGCTAAAAAATGTTTATAGATGCACTATCTCCTTATGTAGAATCCTTTTAAAAGTTGTACTCTATATTTCAAACATTTAAACTTACTTCAACAGACTTGATTTCACTGATGGACGCTTGGGTTGCTTCGATATCTTAGTGATTGTAGATAACTCTTCAGTGAATATAGAGGTGCATATGTTCTTTCAATTTAGTGTTTTGGGTTCCTTTGTATATATTCCCAGAAGAGAGAGAGCTGAGTCAAAAGGCAGATCCATTTCTAATTTTTTGAGGTATCGGCATACTGCTCTCCACAGTGGCTGCCCCAGTCTGCATTCCCACCAATAATGCAAAAATGCTCCCTTTTCTCCGCATTCTCACCAGCATTAGACCACATTGTTACACCACACACAAGAATAAATTCAACAAATTTAATTTTAAACTTTAAAGATATCATGCCTTACTTTTGGCCTTTCTAGTCCATGTCATTCCTTTGCTGTTTTAGCCATTTTATTTCACAATATTCTTCTAAGTGATACTTAGCAATTTTATCTTCTAATGAGCTAAAACATCATCTATTAAATGGTCTGTTTTCACTTACTTTTTTTTGAAAGGTAAACATTCCTCTCTGTTCAGACTGTAAAACTCATCAATAGCCTGTTTTGGTGACATAGGTTTATTTGGTAATACACTGTAGCATTTTGCGGTGCACTGGTCTGTGTGTCCTCCCCTTATCAGAGAACTTTAAGTTTAATAAAAAAAGTGCTTACTGGGAAATAGTTTTCCTCTTTTCCACAATTTACTTTTTCATCATAAACTTTATGCATTCTGTTTCTCAACCCTCTACTATTCAGATTAGGTAACTTCCTTAAATGCATTTCATATAGAACAGAAAATGTACCTATTTTTATGCAGAATTTCTTCATATTTGTCTTTTAAAATAGGATATTCAAAATTGCTTACATTTAATCTTTTATTTTCGAAGAAATCTGAAAGTAACAACTTATGCTAACAGACAACATTTCTTCAACTGATTTCTCCATTTTTACCTGACCTGCTAGTCTATGTTTCATTACCAAGTACCATAGAATCTGACTTCTGCATCTTTATTTTTAAAAGGCATAACTACATTTGTCAATATGGTTCTGAAAAATCATTTTAGCCCTGGCTGGTGTGGCTCAGTAGATTGAGTGCCAGACTGCGAACCAAAGGGTTGCTTATTTGATTCCTATCCAGGTCAAATGTCTGGGTTGCTGGCCAGGTGCCCAGTGGGGGGCGCACGAGAGACAACCACACATTGATGTTTCTCTCCCTCTTTCTCCTTCCCTTCCCCTCTCTCTAAAAATAAATGGAAAGGAAGGGAAAGGAAAGGAGAAGAGAGGAGAGGAGAGGAGAGGAGAGGAGAGGAG